>JBCJKH010028333.1:0-55247 GCA_039877255.1 Loriculus beryllinus | reverse complement strand
AGAGAAGCTGTGGCTGCCCCATCCCTGGCAGTGTTCAAGGCCAGGTTGGACAGGGCTTGGAGCAACCTGGTCTAGTGCTTGCCCATGGCAAGCAGGTTGGAACTGTATGAGCTTTAAGGTCCCTTCCAACCCAAACCATTCTGTGGTTCCATGATCCTATGGAACACCACAGGGCATAGCATGTGAAATAACCATCACTACAGATTGCTGGGCTCCTCTCTGAACAACTACTACTGCTTAGTCTTAGGGAAAGCTTAGCAGGCTGGGCAGGAAATCTGGAAGACCAATCCTGAATCAGGAAGTGATAAAAATAAAGGTTTTATGTATTTGACAAAGTTGTTGCAGTGGTGTTTCTCAGTCTAGTTACACCCTGGCACAGAACCGGAATTCCCCAGGTGTAACAACCCAGCTGTGGCAGGAATATACCGGTGCTATTTTATGAAGTCAGAATAGATTAAACACATTCTCAATGTAGTTAAATTATCCTACAACTCCTCTGGCATACCTCCAGAATCTAGTACTAATTACTGGCAACAGGTAAGTGGGCTACATTCACATACTTGAGGGCCAGGAAGGGTGTTAAGGGCAGGGGGAAGGAGTTACTGCTATCTAATTTCTCTAGTATATGCACAGAATCTCCTCCAAGCATTGCTTAGAGCCAAAGAAGAATCCACTCTAGTGGTCATTAAAGAAATTCTAATTTTCTAGTTAAACTGATACTGCAGCTCATTAAGCTCGTTGTTAATGTGCATTTACATCCGAAATGTCTACAGTTCATTTTTTCTTGCTAGTTTAAGCAGTTATTTATTATCAAATTCCTTTTCCAATTTGGCATGTGTAGACTACTAATAAACTAAAATTTCTGAACAAAAGAGGCACCTCCAGTCTTTAATCAGCCCATTTTAATACGCTCATTCCTCCTGTTTAAAAATAACTCAAACTTCACAAGTTTTCTCCCTAAAAGTACACATCAGAACTAACAAAGCCAGGCCACTGAACACAAGTTATTCTACAACAGTAACATCCACTAGTCCTCTTTAGGGATATTCCCCAACTGATGTATTCACCATCACAAGGGGCTGTCCACTTGGCTTTAACCTTTGTATAACTATGCCATATTAACACCTTTAAGTGAGAAACCCTCTGCCTGATCACAGCAAGATATGACAAATGGACAGAGGTCTCAGAGACAAGTCTCTGCATGTCCTATGAAGAGAAAATAGATCAGGGCATATGGGAGAGGGAGGGTGTGTGTGTGTAGGAGAGGTAGAAGACACAGGAGGAACCCAGAACGCATAGAGCATCAACTCTGGCAGGAAGCAGGCCACAGCCTGAGCAGAAGAGCCAGATTAAAGATTCTCCAAAGAACAGGGAAGGGAGCCACAAGGTACCTACCCTGCAAAAACATTCATAGCAGGGGAAAATAAAGACTCATAAGTTCTGGCCTTCATATAAAGATTTTGGTAGGCGAAGTGCAAGAAACTAGAAATACCAGTTTGATCTGACATAGTAGGTCCAGATCAACGAAGTCTGGGAACCTGTATTTACCTACATCGGCCTGCACCTGTTTACTCTAAAGTTACATATTAGATGAGCTAGTAGTCATGAGCTTCATGGTTTTAATCCTCTCTTGCTGCTGTTTCAAGCTTCCTAGGTTGTCTTTTTCTTGTCCTGTACTTTTTGTCCTACCACTCTTCTTGCTAATGCGTGTCAGCTTTTTGATTGAGGTCAGACTAATGATTCGCTTCGGAGACTTTTGTCATCGTGCTTCCAAAGAGACCAAACTCTTTGCTGGAGGCACTGCAATTCGGCCTTTTATTGTCATCATTCCTCAGCTGACCTTACGACACCCAACTATAGCAAAGACAAACTAGGCACAAACCAATGTGACTGAAAAAACTAACTACTCTTGTGAAAGTTGAAATGAAACAGGCACAGCACCACCATTAGAAACATACCCTGTCAATCTTCATATTCTGGTATTTTTCTGTTAGTACACTTCTGATTGGTAACCACACTTTTTGGTTTGCAGGTCCCAGCTTTCTGACAGATCCCAGCTTTGATTCTTTAGAAAAGTTGTTGATTTCAGAGGTATTACAGAAAAGCTGAAGCACTTACCACATTTCTCCTCTCCAGCATGAATACTGTGCTGCAGGTATCAGCAAGACACAATCCACAGACTGACAAGACTTCTCTTGGTAACGCCTTTTGGTTCCTCCTTGAGCTAGAGTTTAAACCCCCTCAACGTTTACTACACCAATGTTCAGTTTTGTGTTAAGAAAGAGGGAGAAGACTTAGTTTCTTAATATTGAAGAGACAGTTAAAAAAGGCAGTTCTGGAAATGTTGATAAGCTTCTTTTGGAGACCTAAGTGTCCCTACGCATTGTTTGGTTTAGTTGTGGGTTGTTTATTTGTTCAGTTTTGGAGATGGTTGTTCAGTCATATTCCATTCTCATGTGCTTCTTGTAAGATAAAGGCATCACAAAAACTTTCACCTGCTGGTGACATCAGAACTACAACCTGACAATTTTCCAGTAAACCTAAAAGTTGCACTCCTACAGGGAAGAGGCAGATTTGTCTTTCTTTAAAACAGGCATTAACAGGAATCTTTTGGAAAGAAATAGAGGATGAAACATCTGCTCTACAAAGTAGAAGTTCAGATTGTTATTTCCCCAGCTGAAACCTCTGACATTTCTGGAACATTCATTCTAAAATTAAAAAAGTTATTGCTTCTACTGAAGCTCAATATAAGTTAGAAAAAGAATTGCATATTTCCTTAAAAACATTCCAAACACACATTTTAAAACCAAAATGCACTCTAAACCAAATGTCTAGTAAAAAGACACCATTTTAAGCAACCTGTAGTAACAGCTTTACAAAAGAAAATTGAGGAATGTAGCATATTATTTAACATGACAACGCTAAAATCCTAAACAATTCACTTAACACTCTTACTAAGTGGTGTTTTAAATATACATGTTTCTTTACAAAACAGCTTAGCAATTCCTTATACCACTTACAGTATATAAATATTTGAATAAGAGGTCATAGTGGGAGATGCCAGGGTTTATATTTACTCTCAGATGCTTCATGTTTCTTAAATGTTTTACTATAAGGCACAATACTGCTAATCTAAAAGAAAGGAATAAAAGCTAATGGCAAACCCAGTCAAAACTCCTAATGTGGAATATCCAAGAGAAGAATTCCAGCATCCTTATGCAAAGGAAAACAAAGAAAAAACAAAACCAAACTTTGTAGATCCTAAGAAACAGTTTCAATTGGTACATAACAAAGTGGGACAGGATGGGAACAAGAAGGAATTAAGTAAATTCTTATAAATAGACTAATAAATATATTTTAGCCATAATTAGCCCTTTACCTCTGTTCTACTGAGTTTAAGATTGAAAGAGGTAACCAGTGTGCATATACCTAAATAAGTCTACATGCTCAGCACGTGAAGACCACCTAGAACAACCTACTACTGCCATATTCAGTATAAAAAGCTGGCAAGGTGGAGAAAGTCTCCTTTGTTCTCAGCATCCACTCAGAGTAGAACACATTACAAGATTAAATTAGTATTTGTTACATATACAGGAAGTTGCAACTAGCAACTTTTCATGACAGAAAAGGATATGCAACATACCCATGAAGTTTTTTCACTCCTTCAAGGTAATATTATGTCTTTTCTAAGAATATTCATCTCTGATTACAAAAGATCAGAACTTTCAGAACGTTTTAATAGTTGTAGTCTTGTAAGTGTTCTCCACGTGTACATACTGAATGTAAATAGTGCATCCAAAATATTTACCTGTTAGACATTCTACATTGTTTTCACTGCCTAGTCTTCATCTTTGTTAAACCCTCTGGAACACAATGACATTGTAACAATGCTTACAGAAAAAGGGTTATTGCATCTTTTTTTTTAGGATGAGACATCCAGAGGAGATCTTATAAAATCCTCCTACGTACAAAATTCTTAGTTATTAGCCCTTTTGGAACACCAGCTAGAAAAGTTTGAAAGGTAAAATAATTTACATTGTTATTTTTTTCCATTAACTAGACAAAAGTCCATACTAATTAAATAAAAAATAATAGTTCTTCAACAGTTTATTCAAGGTATCTTCCACAAAGCAGTTCAGTGGGAATTTCCATTAGATAGATGTTCTCCATGCCGGTTATTACTGACATCCACATCTGAAAGTCAGGAATTAGAGGAAAAATTGTTTGTTGATTTACCATTTTAATAAGTTTTATCTGTTACACTAATGCAAACTCTCGCAACAGATTTCATATTGTATCTAAGGTTCATATGTATCTAAGGTTCATATGTGTCTATGTATCTAAGGTTCTCAAGATTCTCTGGGTAAGTAATCCTCCTATAGCACTCTTTACATCTTTCCCCCTCACCCTCTCAAGACCAGTTTTCTCCAGCTCAATAGCATTATCTTAAAATTGACCTCCTTGTACTTTTTGATCAGTAGTAACATCACCCAGTCTGGTCCACACTGCAATACTAACATCATTAACATCAGATAGAGAATGTTTTTTTCTAATGCAGTGAATGGCATTAAGGATTGTCAAGTGATAAACTAAATTATTACTTACCAAGTAATGCTGTAGTTTCACCTGCATCCTCTTTTAAACTGGTACACTGCAATACAGATTCATTAGTGGAGGAAGCCGACAACTCGCTTACTTCATTTCTGTCATCATCTTGTAAAGCAATACTCAGACTTCCAACTGAAACACTGCCACTTATTGATTCAGGTATCGGAACTTCAAGTACATCTTCAGGGTCTCCCTTCAAAATTAAATATATTTAACTTACACTTTTGTCTACCGTTAGGCATCAACATTCCTCCACATCACACCTTATTGAAAAAAAGATCTATGTGCTCTGGGTATAGTGTTAAGCAGTTTTTGCTTTCACTGTTATTGTCTGACTGCAAGGAAATAAAGCTGAGCAAAAGGAAAGCCACTTTTCCAAAACCACCCCAAAGCCAAGAGCAGCAACAGGAGTCATCAATCCAGCCAGCATTTTGGATGGAATATTTCAATGCTAGCAACAGGATGGCTGCAGTCTGGACAGAAGCAGGCTCAGCACATATGAAATATTCACTGAGTAAACCTATTGATCCCTTACGAGTTTGTGGAAGCCTTTGGTTTTCATTACTGGAGTTGGGCAAACTTAGACTAGTTCTTTTTTAAGGGGGTGAGCAAACATTTGACATCAGAAAAAACTTCCCTCCTCCTCTACCTCCAGCCTAACTTTGACTCTGTTCCAAAAATGCAAATATGCTGGCTTTTCACTCTGCAGGAACACAGCATCTGCAGCACAGCCACATAAATTTATTTCACCTATTGTATAGCATGAACTGTTTCTGATCCATTCTGAAAGTTAATTCAATGTCCTACACACACAATTCTTTTCTTAAAATTAAACAGGTCACCTTCACTAAGCCATTGCCATTGATATACAATAAAAATTATTTATACATAATAAAGTACACTGCAGTACAGGTAGCTGTTTTGTGGGCTTCATAATGAGGATTTTTCCCCTCCTCAAACAATTAACAAGGGCCCGTCTTAAGATTTAAGAAATTCTAGGCTGATTCTTTCTTTAGCACCAAAGCAGCACATTTTAAGATGTACTGAATTTTAATAAGCTATAGAACTGCTACAATTGAACATAAGTTAAGACACATGTGAATCTCTAATCTCTATACGTGGGCAGGGGGCATTAATAACTTTAGTTTCCAAAACTTAGGCATTTAAATAAGCACTGAAACTACAGGATTCAACAGCACCCTACCAAATCACACCGACATGCTGACTGCAGTTCTTTCTCTCATAAGAAATAGCATAACGCAGAACTAGACCAGTGATGTCCAGTCTTTACAAAACAAAAGCCAGGTAACAGGACTTAGTGCCTCCTTTCTACTTTAAGCCTTTAAAATTTTTGAAGCAGCTGAAGTATTTTTCTCCATAAAACTGAACTGAGCCTTCAGCCTCTTTGCAGAAGGTTTAGAAGGTTTAGCAGATTTCTCTAAGGCTGCACATTCTTGTCTGCAGTTATGTCACTCAGCGTGCACACTGCTGACAAGCTGCCTTGCTCTTCGCACTTTTTCTCCTTTCACATCAGCAAAAAAGTCACACAATCACTCTACAAACTACATTGGGCAACCTAGATCAGGCTATAAACTAAGCTAGGAAAAAAAAAACCTGAATGATTTCCCACATAGGCTTCAGTGGAACATGAATCACTGATGCATAAGCAGGACACATTTCCTCTATTCCATTAAAAAAACCCACTAGGCTTCTGTATTTAATGTAATCCCACTTAACCTGCTTCCCAACGTTCATTCTGTGTTACTGATAGAGGAAGTATTACTTTTCCCAGTTAGATCTGGCATCAGTATCCTCTGCCAAAGCATGAATTTAGGGAATAAAATTGTTCTGAAGGTTCTAGTGTTTCAGTTTCCAGCATGTATACAAATGGATATATACTTTTGCATGTAATACAAGTTACATCAATCCAAGAATTCCAAGTGAGCAAAAAATAAGCTGCTAACATAATATTAGAGTAATAATAGCTATTTCACATGTCAAAAAGATTGCAACTCTTAGGTATAGTCTGACTCAACACACAGAAGTTCCACAATCTGGTGTGTGTGTATATATATATATTACATAGAACAAGTATTGTCACCTTTGACAAAAAAGTAATTCATATATGTCTTCCACAGATCTGCAAAGTCTCTGCAATGAAGAGACTAGTCAAAACACAGACTTTACTTGCAAGGCAGAATTCGGACAGTGTCTTTCAGTTTATAGTTCTCAATGCACACAGCACAGTTTTCCACATCAACATCTAAACCCTGAATATGACAACACATTTAAACGGAAAGTCCCTGAAAACCAAGGAATACCTCTATTTTCTACAGATCTCTGTAGAAAAGCAGAAGAGAAGAGAAATTCACGCTTATGGAATTTTAGTGGAACTAAAAACTATTGCTCAACAGTGACTGAGTAACCCACCGCATGTGTCTTCACCTCTCTTTTCTGGTGTTGTCCAAAAGAAATGAGAGCACATCATTTTCTCTATGTAACCAATGCCTGGTGAATGTCTTTAGGAAGGTTGTAAGTAATGGTTCATTTACAGGGATAACACACTGTGTGTGTGTGGAAGTACAAAAACACTCAAGATAAAAAAACCCTTATTTTTTTACTTTGAATCGCAGCTCTCAAGATCAAATACACGCTCTAGATAAATTGAATTAAGTTGCATTTTCACAGTTTGGGCTCATTGCCTCACCTCTGCTTCAACTTCCTTACTATCATCAGCTGGAGACAGAAAAAAATTCATTATCACAGAATATTAGAAAGAGGATTCAAGAGCTGCCTGATACACTGATTAAGCTCTTACCCATTTCCCTTATTTTTTTTGGTTCTCTCTCAGTTATTCTTGCAGCTTCGCCCAACTTCTTCAGTCTCATCAAGTAACAACTGTTCTCTTAACAGTTACATGAAGTCTTTCTTGCCTCTGCACTGTACTTCTACCTTGAAGATTAAAGCAAATGTGCAACATACCCAGTATCCCAGAGCTTTGATAACGTCTAATTTGCACATTGGACAAGTTCGGTGGTCCAAAAGCCAAGGGTCAATACATGTTCTATGGAAGATGTGCCTAAAGAGAAGAAATGCCCTTTAGAACTTAAAATGAAAGCCACACACTATTTCTTCAAACAAGGTGCAAGTCACTACATTAAAAAAGAAACTTATTCCTTTAGAACCTTGACAATTAGTTACTGCTTAATTTACTAGGACAGACATGGCTCTGGAAACATTATCTTCCATGCTAGCTTTCTGAAATAAGCGACACTAACCACAGGGACACCACAGAATTAACCAGTTCAACAGTGTAGAGCTCTACCCTAAGAAAGCTCTAATTCACCCTTATGCTTCTAATTGCTCTTTTTCCCTGCATAAACATGAAGTGCTACATGGTCTCCCAAGTGCCTTTCAACATGTACAGGCCATACAGATGGCACAGCTTCAGCTCTGACATCAGAGTTTCAGAAGTGTTTCCAGAAAGCTCATTACATATTTCTTAAGGAAAACAAACATGTTAAAGGGGAAAGAACAGTTACAGCAACTTACTTGCAAGGCAGAATTCGGACAGTGTCTTTCAGTTTATAGTTCTCAATGCACACAGCACAGTTTTCCACATCAACATCTAAACCCTGAATATGACAACACATTAAAATGCATTACATTCATATTTCATTACAAAACAAGGTTTGTGCAATAGCTAGCTTCACATAATGTAAAATGCATAAAGTGGTTTAGCAAATTAAAGTACCTCCCTCGTTTAATTCAAGATTCAATCAAGAGGTGATTTGATCAAGTGATATCAAATACTAAAAGCAACCAAACACAGATTTTCTAATTCAAATAGCTGTACGGGCTACCTTAGGTAACTTGTTAAGCCTCAAACATTGGCTTTGCTCATGGGAGCACAGTAAAATTTCAGTTTAAAATACCTATAAAATTAAAATATTAAGAGGCCACAACAGACGAAAGCACACAACCTAACTCTTAACTGATGGTTCCAAAGACTTCCAAGTGCTCAAGTAGGAAGATGCTCCTGCGGTAAATACTGCAAACCCCTTCCCCACTTCCCCCCCCCCTCCTTTTTTATACCACATGCTAGCTAGAAGACAACTAAAGTATGCATTTTGGGAAACTCTCCAAGTTCACACCATAGAGACAATCAAAATGCTGTATTTCCCCATCTCAATTTGTTTCTTGCTAAGGGTTTAATATCTTTCCTAACAGGTCTTGCTGTCATCTTGAAGACATGCTTATAGTTGCAGTGCAGATATGATGATTATCTTCAGATGCAAGCCTTTGGGTTGCATAAAACTTAAATATTAGAAAAACTGACAGAGGGCAAGCTTCTTCCCTTTCATCTCCCACAAAGTAAGTATTTTTGTTTACTGCTTACTGAAGCACTTCGCTTTGATTACCACAAATGCTCAAATGAATTAGTACTGCAAGCAACCTTTCAAGTTCAAGGCAAATTCTTCCCTCCTTTGAATGCTATCAATTTACATAATTAACATCTTAAATTCCCCAGTAAATCAAATTAAGACTTTTTTTTACACAAGCAAAGTTAAGACAAGTACTTGTTCTATATCAAACACATTTTTTAGTCCGTACAAGAGGCAAAATCCAAGCACACCATATGTACCACATACTCAAATGAGCGTCCATTTTCCAATAATCCCATAAGCTTCTCAGGAAAGATCTACATGATAGCAAACACTTTTAAAATATTGACCTATTTTTAGTTAAATACCTCAACCCCAAGTGAAGTGATAATGAAAGACTGCACTGGGTCACAATAAAAGAAATATACCCTATTAAATGGCTGAAAGAAAATATTTGAAGAAATGTAGACAGCACTTGTTTCCTGATAAATTTACATTAGTTAATGAAAGTACCTCTGCATCAGTAAGTTACATAAATTTGCTGACAGTAGGCAGTCAAATCAAATTAGAAGACATGATTTCCCAAGCAGAATGATATTAATATTTAATATGCATTCATAGCTACAGCCAGCATAGTGTATAACAACTTAAACTCCCCCATTTTCTTTATTTTAGTTCAGGGCATATCAATGTGAAGTTACTACCTGGTACACTGCAAAAAAAAAAAAACAACCTCATAATACAAATCCTTTTTAGAGGTTTACTGAACAGCTGCTTAAAAGCAGTTAACATCCTCCTTGCAGTTGTCACCGTAAGTTTCATCATGGCCCTTTTACATTGATTTCTTCCTACATTACATCCATTTCCTCCTACATTACATCCATTTCATCCAACACTGATGTTATGCTTTGATGCTGCTTTACAGAAGTTTTGATTCAACTCCATCTTTCTCGATCTAACAATTGTATGAACAGAAGTATGAATATGCCTCTGTGCACAGCCTGAAATAGATTACTTTTTGATGGAATTCAGAATGTAATTAAAAGTAACAAATACTTGTAAAGTGCTAAACATGCTGAGAGCATAAGAGGCAAAAAGGCAAGGTCAAAGGTAGTTTGCTAAATGAAGGACATATTCTCAGTTGCATGTGACCTGAGCTGAGCAGCTTCTGTTCAACCACAGCTTCTCAGGTTCTTACACTAAAGTGTCCTTTCTGATTTCAATTTTACTCATGGATTAAAAAAAAAAACCAAGTAATGCTTGGTTTTCACCTGAGCAAATCAGTCCTTAAGTAAAAGCTAACCAAACAAGACAAAAGTTTGGGGAAAAATTGCCTATAATGGCAGAAGCTAATTTAGCATCTAGGATCAGAGCTGCCTGAAAACTCTAACTAAAGTTACATTTTCTTTCAAAACCTTGGCTTTTTCAACTTCAGTTATTCTAACACAGCCATAAGTTTACACCATATGGTATCAAAGCTAACTTTCTGAAAGCTGGTTTAATTTGTTTAGAACAATTTTATTTCAACACACAGAAATTTACTTTTAAGAAATTTTCAAACAAATTTATGCTTTAAGCCTATACAGCTCCTTAATGTATTTATATGTCAAAAGATGAAACAAGTTTTTTGTTTTCCGAAGCTTTTTAGATTTCTGAGGACTTCTGATCAATAAAAAATGGATTTTTTTAAGAAAAAAAAAAAGATTACATCAGCTGTAACAACTGTGCAATCAATAGGTCCTGGGAAGTATTTTGCAATCCACCTGTTGATGTTTACAAGTGCTGAAAAGATTCATTTCCTCATCTTTACTGTATCAGCCCTACAGTCTTCTGCAACATTTTGTATAACCAGATATTATTTGCAATAAAACAGCCTTACATTTCACAAGTAATTCAAATTTGACTTGCCAATTTTAAATTCTGCCTTCTAAGCAAAGGCTATAAAATGAGCCTGAAATTGTAAATCATACTCCAGTTATGTCATGAGAATTCTATAAAGACATTAAACCAGTTCTTAAATCATAGAGCAATAATCTGAGCCACTGAATTACCTTTTCTCCACGTTTCACAGTATGCAGCTGAAGCTGGCTGATTGCTTTCTTGGTTTCTTTCCTATGTCCCTTGAATAAAGATTTTAAGTATTAGTACACAAGTTAGTTTTAAGAGTTAGATTGCAGAGCTTTTAAATACTTTCCATGTGGATTACTAAGTCTTCTGAATGCATCTAAAAAAAAATAGAAAATAATCTCTGCCTAACTACTTTGTTTTCAAAACATTTCCACCCCACAGATGTTGAAGAACTGCAAGTCTTGCATTCTTGGACTACAGTGGCAAGCACTACCTGTAAGCATACTGCTTTTAGAATGGACTCAACCAGCGAAGAACTACACAGACCAAACTGAGATACGTGGCCTTATATTGTGATTGCCTGCATTAAGGGCTTTCCAGCATGGGAAAATTGAAATCAATGTCGGCTTTGGAAGCAATCAGAGCCAAAACAACAGCCATATAACCAGACCTTCTAGTTAGTCAAGCCCATGAGCACATGGTACGTTTTGCACCAGCTTAAGAGAAGGTAGAATCCTGCTGGACAGCCTACAGCAGGCCACCAGGTCAAAAGGCTGCTCATAGCTATTAATACTTCCCCTTCAGTTAAACACTGTCTCACATATTATACAAAGCTTTGCACTGAAAGGACACATTATGCAAAGAAGATAAGAAGAAAGGCTTAATAGACATAAGATACCATACTGGACTTCTATACAGTAACAGTCCTAATTATGCTTTGAGAGGAAGCAACAAAAGAAAGCAGTACTGTACTCCAAGACAAAGTGCCAGCTGCTGTTAGAAACTGAGACACTGAACACTCCCAATTAACAGATGTTGATCTGTCTAGCAGCAATCCTCACTGATGAAATACCACAAAGGAATAATAAATAAAAAAAAAAACATTATGGCAGCTTTACTCTGTAATTATAATTACAACATCTTATACCATTTTACAAACTTATAGTATTGAAAATTGGGATTATTTTTCTTATGGTGTTAATAAGAGCCTTAAAGTTCACTTGGACAAGCAGCAGCAGTCTATTCCACTTTCTCTGTCAGCTCAGGGTTTTTTGTACAGTCCTGTTTTATCTTCAGTAGCAAGGTCTTCCAAAGTTTTATTGCTAAACCAATGTTAGAATAAATCTTAAAACACCCATTTTTCACCTTCACTTAGCAGCTGCACAGTAGCTTTCTATAAGACTGGGTTACAGAAGTGGGCTATTTTGTTTCCAAAAGTCTTTTAGGACTCCTAAAAAAATCTTGACCAAAATCCTTGACTCCTATCTTGTCCAAAATTTTCACAGCGTGTTCAAACCTTATGCATGGTTTTGCAAGCTTTTGTTTTCAATGGCCGTTTGAGGAGGGAGAAGTGTGAAAGTTGCATAACCTCCTAATGCTAGGCAATTTCATTTAATTAAGAAGCACCTACATGACAAGCCTAATGGCAAAATTTATTAAGAATCTGTGGCATATATTTCTGGGAAACATCACATTCATAAACAAAAAAATGCTCTTAGAAGAGTTACTGCTCATAAAGCACGTGAACTTCCCTTAGCATGAATTATCCTCAAGCCAACAGGAAGAAGCAACTTTCTTCAAACAACTATTACGACACAAAACCACACCCCCTTTCTCTATAAACACTTCTCAAAAAATTTTGTTTTCTTGAAAGTATTCTCAGAATCTAAGTTTTAAGACTTAAAGCCTAATAAAAGAGACTCTAGGGAACCAAGATTTCAAGTAGATTGCAAGCTTAACCAATACAGAAGTCCTATGTGTTAGCTTCAGTGACTCAAAAGAGAAATTAAGCATTGTCCTAGAAGAGTCCTTCAAGTCTAAATCAAAGCTTAGAGTCCTGAAGGTCAACAAAGATTCCATTCCTTCCTCCCCAAAGCTAGAATCTGAATGTCCAAGCAGAAGGCAGGGGAAGTCCACATGACAACCAGTCATTTGAAATTACTTTCTTTTTGTTCTGAACTGAGGATTAAAAAGAACACCCCCCCCCAAAAAAAAAAAAAAGAGAACTGCTTGCAAAGAAAGAAGTGCAACTTTAGTAGAAAAAGATGATAGAACTGCTGATTACCATGGAAGGAACCTAACCTGTTTGCAAGAGCTGAAAGGCACAGGGAAGTGCCATCCTAAGGTATTTTCAAAACTTGGCTAGACTAAGTTCTCAAAAACTCCATCTAAGTTGCTTTCTTGAGCACAGCAGTTTGAACCAGATAGCTCCAGAGGTCCTATCTAACCTAAGTCATTCTATGATGAAGTATTACCCCCCTGGGGGAGAAAGTAAAACTGACTTTTTTTAACCTATCAAACAACAGTAATGTGGAAAGGGAAAATACAGAGCAAAGACACTCCTTCCTGATCTTCCCAGTACTCCCACAATGCTCAGTGCTCCATGTAGTCTAAGAGAGCTGAATCTCACTGCATGTGCTGCTGCAATTCTGTACTCTACAGTGGAGCAGTAGGATTACAAGTATCAAGAGCAGTTCCTATAATGCATCAGAACAAAAAAAAATTAGCCTTTAGTTGTGGGTCTTAAAATTTACCATGATTTGTTACCATTAAAGAGCCCAATCAGGGAAGTTAGTACTTTCATCATGAAAGTTACCAAAGAATGAAAATAATTTTTAATGTCAAATGGAAGGAAGCTGAGCTAGGCAACAAACCACACAAGAAGCTGCCTTCACTCAGGTGCTGACAAGTGGCTAAATATATTTCTGAGTATTTACAAATATCTAATAATTATAACAAGCCAAATTCCCAATGTCAATTAGCACACTGCTTATTAGCCCCACTAACCATTACTAAGTGGAATTCACGGATACTAAAGGAGCAAAAAAGCAGATATGCAAGGATGCTTCAATAAATAAGCAAAGTTAGGCAACTTACTTGACATGCGAAGACTGTAAATACTCTGAAGCATTATAATCTCTAATTACCTGGTTTCCAAACTGTGATCCTGTATACAGGAAACGCTGTATATAGTAAAATATGAGCCAAGCGAGCGATATAATCATCATGGTGATGAAGGCAATGGCTACAAACACAACTGACTGACCACTAATGTATTCCTGCACATGTCGTGTGCCAACAACAATAGTCATTTTTACTGGAATCCCTCTTCGTACTGGCTCCAATATCTCTATTCCTTTTGGATAGCCAACCATTATCACCACTGTATTTCCTGTTCCTGTTGAAGGAGGAAAAAAAAAGGAAAGTTAATACAGTAAAAATTTAGGCATTCTGGCTTGATAGTAATTTGGGCCTCTTTGGTTAAGATCAGCTAGCAAATTTATAGGAAAACCTCCGAGTTTTTTCACAGGCATAGCACACTTGAGACAAAGGTTTTTTACTAGTAAACTTTATTTACTTTATGAAACTCTCAAACACAAGATAAATAAGAAAGATACATCTGTTGAAGTTTAAGGCCCTATACTCATTGCACACAGTGAAGTGGAATAGGGATGTCATGCAGAAAAACCCCAGAGAGTTTATACACTCTCATCTTGAAGTTGCCAAAGTTCTAACACACAACTCAGAAACAGCTGGTCCCTATTTGACAGTGGGGAGTCTTAGCTGCAGACGGAGACAGTATGTGAATACCATGAAGACACACATTCAATTATGTTTGAAACTGAATCCATAGCACAAATACTCTGGGTATGTGAAGAAAATAAAGATTCAGGTATGTAATATGAAATTACATTAAACATGGGTGAGGCAATGGAATAGAGGCTGTAGATACCCCATCTCTGGCATCGTTCATGGCCAGGTTGGACAGGGCTTGGAGCAACCTGGTCTAGCAGAAGGTGTCCTTGCCCATGACAGGGAGGGTTGGAACCGTTTGATCTTTAAGGTCCCTTCCTACCCAAACCATTCTGTGATTTTATGATTGAAATACACAAAGATTCTTCAATAATAAATATTCAAAATGTAATGAGACTTCACAACAAAGACTTAACAAGAAATACTTTAGGACTCTCTTGGAAGCATGGAACCAAAGGATTTTTCTATTACATTAGAACTTAAAAGCACTCAACCTAAATGATAAAGCACCCAATACCAGGAGAAGAAAAAAAAAATGCAAAATAAATAAAATAAAAACCAAACAAACCACACATACACACAAAAAAAAAAACCCTCCACAAAAACTTCCCACCTTTTCACTGGTCTACATTGGTTTTATTTGAATAGCTCTCACTTTGTGCGTACCAACACTGCTATACACCCTTAGCAAGCCATGTGGCTTACTTGCACTCCTACCGCTAAGAAAAAGTGAGACTAAGTTTGATTCAGAGAGAAAGTAGAGGAAGAAGAAAGAAGAAAGGGGTTTTCCTAAGCAGAATGCTAAACCTGTAATGTCACAGCCACCTTTTTAAGATCCACAAGATTTCCTACCTGTAACAAGACCTCCCACTGAAAATGTGAAGTTTTTTTCCCTCCTGGCTGCATTAGATTCACTACCAAGAAGCTATGTCAAAAGAAATGGTTGTCTAATTAACAGCATTACATAAAGTGAGTATTTTCAAAACTCAGTGCAGCATTCCAGCCTCACCCACCTCCCTTCCTACTAAGCAAAAAAGTTATTTGGCTGAAATATTTAAAACAAACTCCTTTAGCTCAGATGGTTCTGGCTGTGACACCTTACCAACCTGACCACTTCATGCCAAGAGGAATTTCTGGGAGTTTCACTTCTGTATATAGCACAGTGAAGTGCAGACCATTTGTTGTGTATGAAACATCAAAGGTTCCAATTATTAGCTGAATAACCCATCTCAATGCCAGTTGCTCTTTTTCAGCTTCATATTA
The DNA here is from genome assembly GCA_039877255.1 of Loriculus beryllinus. NCBI lineage: Eukaryota > Metazoa > Chordata > Aves > Psittaciformes > Psittacidae > Loriculus > Loriculus beryllinus. Next base: position 39,390 of record JBCJKH010028333.1, on the reverse strand, counting down.
CACAACCATCCACTTTTGCTAACCTATTGTACAAAACATTATACCCAGCTGCCACAGACCCAACAGAAGAGCAGATTTTCCAAGTAAGAATACATTTATGTAAATTTTGAGGATGGTGTGGAGAGACAAGTAAGAAGATGTTACTGGGACAAGGCCCAACTTGTGCGTCCTCTCAGGCACCTAACTCAATTCACTAGCCAGCCTGCATTGCTTTGCCTTGTTGGTACATTAGGAGTCACAAAGCAGCAAAGGTGAAGATGAACAAGACACAAACAACTAGGCTCCACTAATTAGTTCTACTCATCCACAATGCGCTGATCCACACGATACCACAAGTCCAAGCATACTAAGAGACTGTTAATTAGTATTATTCTCCTCTCTGAACCAGCATGAAAGCATTAGCAGAGAGACTCATGAATCTTAGAAGAGTGTGAAACACCACTTGCTGTCCGACCCTGCACAATGCCACAGGGAGTTAACAAGAAAAGCACTTATGGAGAAAGTTATCTCGCATTGCTGAGAACTGTTACCCATATACCTAAACCAGAAGATTAGGTCCTATGTCCTGAACGGATTGCAAGAGTTACAAATAACAGGAGTGGTGACTAAGGATGGCTAGTGAACAGTACAGGAGCTCTGGAAAGATTTAAGTGGCTTCACTCAGGCTTGAGGAAGAAAACCTCAAGATTTGAGGCAGCCTGGATTTTTCAATCAATAAAGGTTTCTTCCTCAATCCTGAGTCAGTTTAATTCTGCTATTTAATTCTTTGCATGATTTCTAACAAGGAAGTATTCAAAAAACCCCACAACAATCAGTAATGCCTTTCTCTGTTTTGTCACTAGCAACTCCCACTATCGTCTAGTTACTTCCTCGAAATGGAAGTCAGGCTACTTTTGTGCAATGGCTGCTGCACACTGTGACACCTAGTTTTAGAACACACGTATGCCATACGTTTTTAAATAAATGTTTGTTAAAAGCATTTTAACAGTTTGAAAGACTTGCTGATGAACCTGCCATTAAAAATACATGCAACTAAAAATGGTGGCCTTGAAGGTCACAAGACAGAAGGAATAAAAAATTTGCAATCCACTATTACAAAGGGAACAAGAGCAGTCTCAGAGAAGCAGTTGCCCTGAGCAGCCTGTAAGACTAGGGCTTTAACTCATTCCTCACTAATTTTAGACTTCTGTTCTGAAACACATTATTCAAAGACTGAAATGCTGTTGAGTCATTCAATCAGCTTCAACTGCAACACAACTCAGAGACCTCAAATACCATTTATAAAAGAACTTAAGTGTCACATACATGCATCTACTGAGAGCGTGTTTGGTTGGCTTTACCCTTCTATAACCTTCTAATTTTGCAATAACTAACTCTGCTAGAGTAAACTTGTTTTCTTCCCTAGATTTAATTAACACTTCAGTGCAATGATGTAGACCTGAAATCTGGTATGTGCCTTTTTTTCTTTTTTGTTAACATTATCATAACACTATCATCACAGATATATATACTCTAGCTTTTATCCCTGTGAAAAACACCAGAAAGCTCAGAGTTCGAGCACCTCAGTAAAAATGTTTGAGATTAGACCTTAGATCTATTTAAGCATAGGCATCCTGCTAATACTGCCACAATTAACACTGAATGTTCTATCTAGCTTCTGGTCCAAACAAATGTCTCTGACCTCTACCAAACAGTTAACAGTACACTAACAATCCATGGACAAGCTTTGTCTCAATCATCTGTTCCCACATCATCTCACCAAATCCCTGGTGCACGTTGTGTTTCCCCCTGAAGGAGACCAGGTAAGCAGAAACTCTTTCTGTATAGGTTTCCAACAGATAGGCACTCTTACCTATAAAATAGTTGTAAGCATCTGCTTCAGAACAACATAGCAGATAAGCATGATGCAGTCACTGTCCAAGGTAAGCAGGTAGAACTGATTTGAGTTCTACCCTTTTAGTACAGTACCAGAGGCTTTCTGTAGAAAGCTTCAGCAATATAGAAGTTATGCACCACTTCAGAATCCCAGGTGGTGAAGAAAGCAAGGAGTTGAACGTGCCAAGATTACCCTAACTCGGCCACTTTGGAGCTGGCAAAGAGCTTATAGCGCCTCAAGAACAAAGTTGTTTACATTTGTTCAATTACCTGCATAAAAGAAATTACAACAATGAAGGAAAGAACTAGTTGGGTGTATTTTGGCAAAGCTGCAGCAAATCAAAGACCATTTTCTTAACACAGCTAAAGTAATGCACTCAAGTTCCAAGCTCTCCTTAAATACACAAGCCATGCAACAGAGCTCCACTTCAGACCTATCTGAAACTGCTGTAGCCAGTCTGCCTTCTTCAGTTCCCGTGTCAAGCACAATCATAATTTATTTCGTAGTTTTCAAGGTATCTTCACACTTAACGTTCTTATCAGGATCTCAAGTCAGAGTTTGAGAGAGGATTCAGAAATGGCTGGATGCCCAGCATGAAGGGTAACAGGAAAAATACAGAACCAGTAAAACCCTTTTTCTTACCACTACAAATATACCCCTGCCCCCCCCAATCTCTTAACCAGCACTGAACCTCACTCTCCTTAGCCTGCTTTCCACAACGCTCCACACCTTGCCTCTCCAGGCTTCTCTCCAACCCACTCTCAGCTAATATTTACACTCAATACTTCGTTTCAGAAAGGAATTTGAAGCCTCTCTACCATATTAAGTTCACTGCCACCAAAAATGAACAGTTAAAACTGCCTGCAAAGCCTATATCACTGTAAAAGTGAAGCCTGAGTTTATACTATTCATATTCAGTAACTTTACTAACCTCTTTGAGTCATTAGGGCAAAGTGAGTATGTTCCACTGGAAAAAGCCTCCTCAGCCACATGTGAAGCTGTTTCACTATGACTTCCCTTGGGGGGAAGCTCAAAGGTCAGCTTTTTTTCATAAGAATATAAAAATGAAACATTAAGATCAGAAAAGTTACCCATTTATCATCCTTACATAATGCAGGCTGAGCCTTTATCAGCCATAACCATTGTTCCCTCTCACACCATTTTCAACGCCACTAATTGCAAATCCATTAAGAGAATGTTCTTCATGCATGTAACTCCACTCCTTAGTTACAGCACTGCAGATTTCCCAGAGTATTTATTCTCAGCACTCCTCCCTGAAGTCGGTTCTGTTCCTCATGTGTCAGTTCACAAATCCCTTCACAGGAATGGCAAACTTGGCTCCTGTAAACCGCAATTTTTTGCCTTCCACATTCTTCCTTGCCTTTCTTCTACAGACTCCCCTTCCCCCTTCAAAAAATCCAGGATTTAAACCAACAGTAATTCTTCCCTGTATTTCAAATTCAAAGTGCAATGAAAAAAAATTAAGCATTTACATGTTTGAAATTTTCAACCATGAAACAAAGATTTGTGACTCCACAGCTAGTGATTATACTATGATATGTATCTGAAGGGAGCCTATGGGGATGCTGGGGAGAGACTCTTCATTAATGACTGTAGTGACAGGACAAGGGGTAATGGGTTAAAGCTTAAACAGGGAAGGTTTAAATCGGATATGAGGAAGGAATTCTTTACTGTTAGGGTGGTGAGGCACTGGAATGGGTTGCCCAAGGAGGTTGTGAATGCTCCATCCGTGGCAGTGTTCAAGGCCAGGTTGGACGAAGCCTTGGGTGGCATAGTTTAGTGTGGAGTGTCCCTGCCTATGCAGGGGGGTTGGAACTAGATGACCTTAAAGTCCTTTCCAACCCTAACGATTCTATGATTCTATATATTATTGTATTTCTGCCCCATCCAAACCATCCTGGGGTGCAACCTTCACTTTCAGTCAGTATAAATAAATAAAATCGACTTCTTGTACAGGTACTACACTAAAATCTCAGACCTTACACAGGTAGAGCTTTTATGAGCAACATTCTGCCAGTTTAAGAAAAAACCAACCAACCAGCAGTAAGGGATCAGCTCTCCTCATACCACTGATAGATGTAACTACACTAGCAAATCCAAGCCTAAGCATAAGCCCGAGAAGGTTTTTATGTGCTGCTGAAAGAAAAAAAAAACTTGATAAAATAAGCTTGTTGGGAAAAGAAAGATTCCACAAAAGAGCAAATAGAATTTATGAGAGGCTATGATGGGCATGGAGAGGAATGTGGCAAAATTCCCACAGGGATGAAAGAAAATTTCATAGTCACTAGCCAATACAGAGTGACAGCAAGAAAAGAAACTAACAGCTGGTAAAGAAAAAAGAATTATTACCCAACAAAGTACCTTAAATGCCACGCCGACTCAAAATCAAAGGTACACCTCACCCAGAAACCCACCTCCACTTTCACAGCAGATAAAGAACACAATAGATTGGCCAGGCCGATCTATTCAAGCAAGCATCTAGCTAAGATGAGCGGTAATCAGGCTTCCAACCCCCACAACGGTACCACTTGGTATTCCAAGAAGAGGGACTTGTTTTCTGTCCAATATATACACGCTATGAAGCAATAGCTCCTTGAGATTTTTCAGCTCATTAAAGTAAATAAGTTTCTTTGTCTTTAGAAACGCATTGTGGTTCTACTTCAACCACGTCCCCTTCCCCTTGCTCAGGAGGCGGGAACAACAGTCTGGGCATTAACAAACTCGTTGTAGCAGGGCCATTTGAAACAGGCATCTGCAGCTTTTTTTATTAGTTTGCTCTGCATCCTCCTCTGAGGACCTTCCAGTTCCTCAGAAATCTAAAAATGCAAACAGATCTTATATGAGAGTTTTGAGGAGCTTTTTTCCCCTTTAAGCATTTGATGTTGTCATGCTCAAAAAAATCCATAAAGACTTTAGTGTCATAGCCCAAGCAGAGACTGCAGTGACAGAACATCTGGGTTCTTAGCAAAAATCAAACGCCCCTTCTGTAGACCGTAGATGGATCAGCACACTCAGACAAGCCAAGCCTGCATCCCTCCCTATGCTTCAGGTTTCCTATGCCATCCACAAGCGTTTCAGAATTACTTGATGCTTACAGCTCTCTCTCCCACCCTTTACAGACCTGCGCAGGAGAGAACGATGAAGCTATTGCAATGAAGCCTGTACCAAAAGCTACCCTCAAACAGCTTTTGAAGGCTGATGCCTTCAACGGCACCAGCAGACATCTTCAGGATACCTGATGTGTTTCTGCAGAGTCTGCGGAACGGGGCCTACCTGCAACTGCTGTAGCCGTTAGGCAGCTATGAATGAACCCCTGCCCGCACCCCCCGTGGTCTGTCACACGGCAACCGGCTTCGATGGCTTCAACTCACCACCTCCAGGATACCCGAGATGCAACTTGAAAGACAGAAGACAGTCCCGGCGTTTCGCCAGGGCGGTTTAAAGGAAGAGGAAAGAAAACCCCAGCTCTCTGTACCATTTTTAAGGGGATCTGTGCCTCCATCCCTCCCCGCGCAGACCCACCGGCGTTAGACAAAGCCGCCCCCCTCCCCAACCTCCCTCCAAAGGGCGGGGAGAGCCCAGCCCCGTTCCTCGCTCACCCAGGTGGGACATGGAGACGGTGCTGTTGCCGAAGCGGGCCTCGTTATAGATGACCACGGCGGCCGCCCGCTTCCTCGCCGCGTTGGTGACCTTGTCCTTGAAGGTGCAGCCGCCGCGGGCCACCAAGGCGATCCAGGGCGGCGGGTCGCCCTCGGGGTTGCCTCGGCCGCCGGGAGGCAGCGGCACGTCGTAGTCGGTGTCGGTGGCGCAGCCCTCCATGTGCCGTGGCGAGGCGCCTCGGGGGATGCCCACCAGGCCCTGGGCGCTCTCCTTGGGCGAGCTGTCGCCATAGCGGCCGCTCTCCGTGTTGCCCCGCACCGTGCGATTGCTGAGCGGCTCCACATAGGCCGTGCTCACCCACGCCGTGTACCACTCCAGGGCCCGCGCGCTCTCAACAACCGGCGCCAGCAGCGCCGCCGCCAGCGCCGCCAGCGCCGCCAGCAGCGCCAGCCGAAGGCGGCAAACCATGGCGCGGCCGCCGCCAGGCACCAGGGAGCGGGAGGGAAAGAGGCCGCACCGCTCCGCCGCAGCTCTGCTTTACCTCACGACCGCCCCGCGCCGCGCAGGTAACCGCCGCTGCCCGCCCCGGGCGGAGCCCGCCCGCCAGCGCGGCTAATAGCGAGGAGGAGGCCGGGCCGCCCCGCCCTGCGGTACCGGTCGCGCATGCGCGGCTCCGCCCCGCAGCCCAGCGGCTGGTCTGCGGCTGTGCCGTGGCTGTACCTCGCCGCTGTGTGTGTAGGGGTTTTGGGGTGCTCCCTCTGTGGCGTTTGGGGTCTGGGTCTGCTTCGGCTGCTGGCCGGGGTCGCACGATGAGCGGAGGGAGCCGGTCCTCAGCGCGCAACCGGTGCCGGCGGCGGGGATTAACAGAAACCGCCTCCGCGCGTTGGCCTCCCTGTACAGAGCAGGCCTCGGAGGTTGCATCGCCTTTAACCTCAGCCGTGGGATGCTGCTAGAAGGCCTGTCCGTCCGCTCGGGCAGCGACACACGGGTGGATCTGAGTTAATGAATTTAATGCTCCATCCGCCGGGGCACGCCTCATCCGCCTTCAAGGGTGCAGGGGGTGTGGCGGTTGTGGGGAGTAGGGGTGGCTAGAGGCTGGCCGAGGGTGGAGAAGGGGCACAGAGACACCGGGGAAAGGGAGCAGCAGCTCAAGCTGACATAGAGAAGGTGCCAGTGCAGCTGTTGGGCTGAGGGGAGCTCACTTCAGAAGGATGAAAAATGTTAAGGGGTTCAGTACCATGTAAAAAGCAGGAGAAAAAGTGTATTGAAATAAGAGGCGAAGGAACTTCATAATCATGATTGTTTTATGGATTTGTTTTCAATTAAAGATCTGATATATACCTCTTCTTAAATGCATTTAAAGTCTTACCTATGTTTTCATGCAATGCATCTCTACCTTCTTCCAGCTTCCAAAATGGATCTCATGTTTTTACCAGCTACTGGTCTTATTTTAATGGTCTCATACACCTTACACACCTTCCCTCAGAAGTCAGCAGTGGTGCGATACTACACTGTTGCCTATGTCGCCAAACAATGTCAAATGTTGGTAATGACCTTTCTAATCATGATTATATATTGTGCCTGCTGATGCAGGTGGATCTAGTAGAGCCTGGGATAGTTTGTACAAGAAGGTGTCATCAGACAAAAGTTGTGAGCTCAGTGAACTGCCCTGTTCTGCATCAGCACCAAGGCAAATGTTCTTATTTGGCACTAATATGTTGCTCTAAGAAGTTGTAACTGCCCCATCTCTAGCAGTGTTCAAGGTCAGGTTGGACAGGGCTTTGAGAAACCTGGTCTACTGCAAGGTGCCCCTGCTGATAGCAGGGGCACTGGAACTGGATGATCTTTAAGGTCCCTTCCAACCCAAACGTTCTGTGATTCTATGATTTCTGTTCCAGAGTTGGTGTTTAAACAATTAAACAAGAAAATAATTTAGACCTGAAGTACTCTTTAAAGTAACTCTTCAGTATTCTTCCAAAACACTTAGCAATGTTAGGACTCTCTCCAAAGATGCTGAGCATTGTGAGAACAAGATCAAAGTAGCAAAATCAAGAAGACCACCAAGACTGAGCAAAGTAACATGGAAGGGGCTGCAGAGAAGGAGTTGGAAGTTGAGGGAAGAACACAATGAAACTAGAGTTAATGAAGAAAAAAATAGGAAAAAGAGAATAAGGCAACAGGAGCAGAAGAGTGTTAGATGGGAGAGGGTATGTGGAGTAGTGGTGGAGTGGAGGCAGGTAAAGGTGATGTGTGTTGAAGGACACCAGTGACAATTCAGAAGGAGCATGAAATCAGCATTTGGCAAAAAGCATATAAGGAAAAAGTGACAGTACTTTAGTGAGTCCAAAAATGTTGTTCAAATGAGAATTTTTTGGTAAAAAAATGGAAGACGCTCAGTGTAATCTGAATAGATATTACTCTGGAAACGGGGTAAAAGTAAAAAGGGTCAGAACAAAGGAAAAAAACAGCTGCAGGAAATGTTCTTTTAAGAATATGGGGTCACTGGAAATAGGAAGCTGATGGTGGCTATGATTGATACAGGGTAGGGAACACTGTCATGGTACTCACAGTGAATGCAGTCCAACCAGTGGCAAGACAAAGAGTGTAAGGCGTAAATAGGAAACACAGGCTGTCTCCTATAACCTTTATCAGATATGAAGTGGGCATTTTAGTGGGAGAGCCTGAATTCTGTTGAAAGGAGGTGGTGTGGGAAAGTAAGATGAAAAGGTAAATTATCAGCTTCAGCTTAAGGCCGTGGTAACGTGCCAGGGAAGACCAGACAGCAAAGAACAGGCTGTAACATTAATTTGTAAGAGTAAGGCAAAAAATAGCACCGAAGAAGCTTCCAAAACGCCATTAATGCACACCTGAGAGATGAATGCTCAGTCCCACCTGCAGAAAAGATGAGCAAATGTTGTTAAGAGTGACATTTAATCGCCATGGTGAAAGCAGAAAGCAAAGCTGACAGTAATGAGAAGACAAAGGAAAGATAAAGGCGCTTGGCTAGACTGTTCTCAGATAAAAGTGAGGCTGTACCAAGACAGATGTTCAGATCAGATAGAAATTATAATCGCTGTCAGCAAAAGGTCATTTACTCTGGCTAATGCTGTACTGCAGACTGAAGAATATTCCAGCTGTAGTTTCCACTTTGAAATGTATTTTATTTGCATTTCTTCTCAATAGACATTTTGTTAACAACATTCAGTATCTTTAGAAGTCAAAATACATTGCAAATTGCAGTAAACATCCAGAAATGAGACATGTTGTATTTCATTCATTGGTGTGCTGAAAATTTTATCAGAAATGGAGCATTCTTTGGTTAAATAAGAAGAGCGGTTCAAACTGTCTGTGCTTAAATCCTGTTCATGCAATGCCTTTGCACAAATTAGCAAAAAGTAAGAACCCAAGTTTAGAACTTTGTCTTCCTTTTTTTTCAGTATACAGACATGACTAAATGCATCTCTTAAATATTGCAAAACCACAGTTAATGTTTTAAATAATACATATTGCACAACAGACTTTTTTGGGGAAGCTACAGAAATAACTAAAATGCAGAACACATGGAAATAAATTACACATCAGGTAGTTGAAATGTTTAATAAATTCATAAGGGCTTATCAAGACCTTTTATTAAAATGCTTATTTTATCTAATAATTAAAGCACAGAAAATAAACAGGATTTTTGCTATTGACTTGAACTGAAGCAAGATCAGACCATTTACAGTCTCAAAGGACAACAATTTTATTATGATATCTCAATAACATTCTTTGGGTTAAAAGCTTTAACAAAGATCACTTACCATATGACGACCAATATCACTTGAGACATCTGTCACTTTAAAGAAAAAATGAAACTAGTATATAATTACTAATGCAAAGCCCAGTTAAGACAAACTGCCATCTCCTCCCTTTTTTAGCCTAGAAAATGCCATTCAAAACCTAGAGGTCATATTTTTGATGATTTTCTACATTTTCAAGGACTTTTGTGGTAGCTATTCTTTGGGAGAAGGAAGCATGAAATGAGAATAGGTGATATAAGTATTTATTCTTGAAACCCATTTTGTCACTTTGTATGGTATCACCATTTTATGTTTTGAGGTTCTGTCAAGAGCCTCATGGCAGGTCCATATAGAAAAGCTTCTTGATAAATGTGTCAATACATGAGTTACTCTAATTAATCAAGGTGTGCAGGGAGACAGCCCACAGCATGTAGGGTATTGTAAATTCAGAACTTCTTAAACAGTTAAAGCTCTATTGAACATCGTTCGTACAATCCCTTACTGCTTTAAGGCAAGAGCATTAATAAGTTAATGGACAGAACATAGGACCATGTCACTGTTACCAGGCTGTCTAAGGATGTAAGTGAAATTGAGAGTATAATAACAACAGCATTTGTAAAATTCTTCCTCTCTTCTTCAGTTTGTTTAAACATTAGGCTTGTACACTAGATTTGTTTAATCTGTGTGTGTCTCTGTGTGTTTAGGGGCAGGGGACAGAAAAGGCAGGTCAGGTTTCTCTAGGAATAGTAGTGAATTTGGATAATGAAACATGTAATTAGAGTTGCACTGGAACGTTGGAGATTCCCTTACAGGGTCTAGTACGCTGCTTGTTGATGTCAAACTTAAAAGTTCCATTAATCCTAATGGGCAATGTATCAGATCTATAGTTGACAAAGATCTCCATGGCAAAATGATGTGAATCAAGGAGGATTTCACTTGACGGTAGTCTGTATATCTTACAGGATGTCTTACAGTTTTGCTTCAGTACTACACAGTGAAAGATTTGGGGCAAACTCAAATGGGAAAATGCTGTTCATCTGTCAAGAAGAAAAGAAAAGGGAAATAGAAGGAGGCAGGACATTTCCTCCTTTTGCATATACCTCTGCAAATATCTGCACTGCTACCAGAGTCTCTGGTAATGAGACAAGAAAAAAAAAAGGGCTTAGCGAGTGTCTAAACAAAGCTTTCCCCCCAACATTTGTCTTCATTTCTTACAGAATATCAGGAATGGTCATGATGCCCAGTGCCTTGAGCTCGTCCAAGGGCTAAGTGGCCCCTGGTAAGTTAACCAGCATAGTGCCTACCTGTGCTCTGGGAATGACTCCCTTTTTCCATGCGTCAAAAAAATAAGATCAGCTACACTTAATTGGTTTCCAGCTGGTCATAGCTCATGCAGCTGCCTCTGAGCTTTATCCAGGGATTAACCTGTACAAGCTCAGGTCACTTGCCTGGGGACTCAGGCTCTTCCTCAGACCTGCCATGGTGTGGGCTGGTGTCCAAAGCTCAGATGCTCTTCTAGGGATGCTGGAGAACCTTCCTTCCCCACAAGCACAGAAACCCCATCTCAATCTGTCTCTTTCTTAATAGAACAGTCATATAATTTTCAAACAGTGTAATGACTTGGCTTGTTAGCCATGGGAGCTTTCTTACTGTGATACACTTAGGAACTGCAGTTTACCAGCACATCTAGAGAAGGGGCTGAAGACGAATAAAACACCTTTAAACTCTAATGGTACTTTGCAACAAAGTTTGCACTTTCCACATGAGGAAAATTAGCTTTTCATGGCCTGAGATATATATGTATCTTTAGGCTTCTTTAAAAAATAAATTCAGGAGCAAGCCCTTTAAAACTTGGTGAGGAAACAGTGTTACGGGACTGGCTCCACCCCTACATGAGTTGCTGATGGTTTGCAAAAATCAGTTGCACAAATAAGTTAAAAATAAACTGATGGCTGGAAGAAAGATGAAAACAAAAAATCAGGACTACAGGCCATCAAAAATACTTTTCCTGTCTCATAGCAGGAACAGGCTAGCTGAGAACATTTACTTAAATTCTTCTTATGAGAATGTTTATACTTATAATAGGATAATCCTTGTGGGGCTGATTTGGTTTCAGCCCTTAATGTGTTCAACCAGCTTTGTGGCACTGAGAGACAAGTTATATTGGAGCCACGTTGTTTGAGCTGCTTGCATTTTTTCTACTAAAGGAATTTCTACTCAATTTCCAAGTGAAGTATCAAATTCTGTAATTAGGGAAAAGCACGTGTAGAAAATACAAGTTAGGAAATGAGGACAGCTTCAGCAAAGTTTTAGCTTAAATATCTAAATTTTCAGCGATTAAGTTTCTCTGAAGAGTACTTACAAATAACGGGAGATCAAGCAGCAGTTAATACCTGCACAATGCATAGAGAGCTCTGAGTAGGCAGTTTGCTTTTTCTGTAAATCAGAACATTATATTTAGCACATACTGTAGTTTCCCTGTGGGTGCACAGCAATAGGAGTCAAAACAAACAGATACAAAGCATTTTTAAGCAGCATTTAAGATGATGCATTGCCTGTTCGAAATAACAAGTTTGTACATTGCAGGGTAGGGCTAGTATCCATTTCTCCTTTATAATTTGAAAGTCTGTGTTGGTTTATTTTTCACTCTGTGCTGTGTAAGACAGGGCTATTTTGAAGACTTCTGGGGAAAGAAAAAAAAATCACTGTGAAGTAACCATCCGGCAAAAGACTTTAAATGTGTTTGGAAAGGAAACTCAGGAGAGCTCTATCTCAAAGCCCATTCAATCATCCTTTACTTGGAGCTGCTTTTAAATACTCTTCTACTGCAATGGCAGAAACCTCTCCGTACCAGCTTTGAAGCCAGATGTGCTCAATGTTCATTTTCATGAAGAACCACTCATAGCTACGAGGCCACTTTCTTACCACAGGGTGCCTGGAAGGACAAAGAAAAGTTAAAACCAAAAACTTTGAAAGACGTGCCAACGCATATGCATAGTCTGCTTTTTTCTTCAGCCTACTGTGCTCAGCCAGTGAAACCCGAGATCTGAGAACCACCACCATTCATCCTTTTCTACCCTCCCTTGCAGTAAGTTTTACAATCTTCCCCACCCTGGTCTGGCGACAACTGAAATGAAGGCAGCCAGCAGACACCACCTTCCCCTGTTACAGAACCACATCTCTAAAAGGAGATGTTATTTGGTCTCTTAAGTAAGTGAAAAACAGTTAGAGGAGATTCTGTGAACGTGTGTCAAGGTTGTGTTTGTATCTGTTCAAAGGATAGCACTGTTCTGAAAATACAGCATCTTTGGTAGCAGTTGTGGTATGGCAGGAGAGCTAATAAAACTGACTAGCACAGAGCACAGCCTCCTCAATCTGTTGGCTGCTAGAACCTTCTCACCCTGTAACTCTGACTTACTTCTTGGGCTTGCCCTTACAGCTGGCTCAAAGAGACCCTACCCACCATCAACACTGGGTGCAGACATCTGGTCCCCAAGTCCCAGCAAGTGCATCTGCAGAGGATGCTGTGGGATGCTCAGCAGCAATGCACAGAGCATATAAACGAGCTCAAGTTGCAGTGTTCATGGAAGCGCAGGCTAAAGCGGTGCCAGTCCATGCATGGCTAGCCCAGTGCCCCTCTGCCTCTGCAGAGAAGATGGTTGGTTTGGCAACCTCTTGAGTTAGCTGTGCTTTCACACCATTTTCTGAGTTGTCCCTTTGAGCACACACAACGGTGACACTGGGAAGCAGCTCCAGCTGCTGCCAGTGTTGTGTGGCGTAAGCCTTGATAGCCTTCTCTGTGTCCTTCCGGCTTTTGCTCATCCCAGTTTCCTGGCAGTATTTGATTGACCAGGAAGGGTGTGCCTCAAGGACCATCCCTGGCAATCAGTGTGGGAGGTGTCTGTAAGCTAAGGTTCTGGCTTTTCAGGCCTTTTATTCTGAAGACCCACTGGAGAGCACAGGGGCACACCCTGGGTGTGTGTGTGTATGTGTCTGGGCTGCACTTGCATCTGTTCAAAGAAAGGTGTTTGGTAAGTGCTATGGCTTTGGTAGCAGTTATCATGGTACCTCAGGAGAGGTAATAAAACCTGTGAGCTCCACCCTACAACAGGTGTAAGCCCACAGGCAACAGAGCTCTGCTCTGTCTCTGCTGTAGCTGAAGAGCACTACCTGTCCTAAGGTGGGGAAGAATCATTAAAGGTAACAAATAAACCCTGGATTTATGGAATCTCTCCTTGGAGCCAGGTGAAGTATTTTCATAATCCCCAGATCATAAACCATATGCCTTACTGGAGTCCAACACCGATTAATTGCATGCTCGTATTTCATTACCTCTAGAGTTAAAAGGAAGTCACACAGCTCTGCCTGTCATTCCAAACCACACAGAAGCCAACATGCTTTGTAGCCCAAAGTAAAGAGTTGGCTTGTTACTGTTCAGATTTTCTGTACCAAACGGCCACATCCATATATTTGTCTCAGACCTGCGGGTTGCACTCTACTATATGCCTGTTACATACAGACCTGGAAAACATTGCTTGCTTGGCAAATTCCACTTCCTCAGGAGGCACCGTGACCATCTGTCCTGTGAGAGTCAGCCTGGTGCACCTTGGATCCTCTGGATCAATTACATTTTTTCTGTGCACAGAGAAAAATGCTCATGTGTAATAGCTTGGTTTCTTTCTTAAGGTTTTTTTGAGAAACACAAACTCCTGCTCACATACAAAAAATGATGGAGTATTTTGTCAAGCCTTGCAGGTCTTTTCTATATCCAGCTGTAACATTAGAGGAGGGCCTTTAAGGAATACTCACCTGAAACAGCTCTCTGCTGTAGATATTTGCTTAATGTGAATTTGTATTCTCAAAAACTGGATTAATAGATGCTAGATAGTAAAAAATGTGAAAATGGCAGCTTTCCCAGACATACGTACAAACCTGAATTCAGGATTCTAAAAGAACTAGTGAGATGGTTATGCCTATGCGTACAAAATAAGTGTTCATACCTGTATTTATGCATAAAAAGAGATGATCTTTTCCTTGTGCCTATCCTATAAACTCAATCCTTGTTCATTTTTACCCATTTTTCAATTGGTTTACACCAAAGAGACAAGTAAGATCTATTAAAAATATTCTCCCACTGCCTTCATCCTTCAGACCAAGACAGGGAAGGTACTTGTTGATTTTTGGCTTTCTGTGCAGTAATACTAAATAATTCCCATTAGTAGCTGCCAGGCAATTGCTGACTCTAACATATACAATACAAAGATATAAACCATAAGTAAATTGACCAGTCACAAAAAAAAAAAAAGCTTTATGAAATGATTGCAAAGGCCTGATCTTGGCGACAGCCCCAAGTCCCATTGCTAGCATTTTGAGCCTGCTCAGCCTCTCACAGGACTGTCTCCTCACATAAGAACATAAGCCCAAAAAACTACATTAGGAAATGAAGACTGCGTTTTTTTTTTTCTCTGTGTTTTAATCGGAAGCAGCAAATCACAGTAAATTACATCTTATCTGTGTGCAAGTTTACTTAAAGATCTTGGCTTGAGCCCTTTAGCCTTAACTGCGTGCAATCTGCAGTGGCTTTTTTTGTTTTGTGGGGGGAGGGATATAATTCTCGGTATATGTCTATTGCAGGAAACATATGGACATCATCCTGTAGCAATTTAACACCTGCAGATTCCCCACAGATGGTTATGAAAGAGTGTAGCTCACTTGATAAAGAACCTGCTTTTATGGATAGATTTATGAACAGAGGTACGCAAGGAAGTATAGCGGGCTGATTGATACTCAACTATGCCCAGTAAGCACTTGGCACCATCTGTAGCTTGAACTCCAAAGAGCCATTTGCAGTCACATCATCTCTGAGATGATTTTTCAGCATCCTGTTCAGTCTGGAACAGCAGTTGTCTGAAGAGGGTGTTCAGCTCTCTGGACAAACTCCACTCTTACTCTTTTTAACTCTACCACACTTTCTGCATGAGAGGAAGGGCAGCTGCCAAACATCAAGCTTAAACTTTCTGTTCACATCAATTAATAAGGGTGCAATTTTCTGTAGTACATTTTTTATTTTTTTTTTAAATGAAGTAGTAAATGAATGGTGTTCTGAGTACCTGAAAATCTGCATTCCCTACTCTGGCACTGGATTTGGTTTATTCATACACCATTTCCTCTGCAGTCTAACAGTAATGTAAAACAACTGAAGAGCAGGGAAAAGCAGAAGTATTTGCAAATGCCTGTTTTGGTTATAGCTCCTGTTGTCATTAAGCAGTCAATCCTGCCGGCCTTTGCTGGGACTGTTTTGCCTGATAGGACCAGTGTCAGATGTGACTTCTCCGATTTACAGGAAAAACTGCTCTTCACATATTTGGCCGACAGCAAAAGCCATCCATGTCTGGAATGGTTTTATGTCTGTTTTTCACCCTACCTCCTTCTTCTGTTTGCAGTTTTCTGTATGTTCTTGTGAGTCAGGGTGTTACATGGTACGACACACACAAGTGTAAAAGTTATTCACTCTGAATTTCGCACATTGGAATAATATTCTGCAGGGTCAGTTAGTTCTTCTGGGACATGAGGCAAACAAATTATTTGTTGAAATCTTGTTAGATAAAATTTTGGAAGAGTTGAATGGGAGAATGATACATTTGAGTTCAGTATGCTGTGTTATTACTTTGCTGGCTTTGCTTTTAGTGCTACCTCTTATCACAGGGTTTCTGTTTCAGAATAGGAACCTTGTTTTCTAATCTTCCATTAGCATTAGTATTTTCTTTATCAAAGGAGCCCTTCATATTCTGAAGTAAATCTGTTTCTGCATCGGTTTTGGCTTACTACTTCCCTAATAATGTGTGATTACTTTTATACGCTTTAAACCATCAAAAATCCCTAAACTTCCAGCTATCACTTCTGACTCCATTATGAACAGTTATGAAATTCTCAGTTGTATTAGCACTGCAACTAATGTAAATTAGGAGTAAACGGATACGACCAGGGATACATTTCATATTTTTACTAACGATAATAAAGGGATACTAGGGATAAATAAGTATATTTACTAAAATATTCCTCCCTCCTATCATGTAGAGGCCTAACCATGCATTCACTAATCACTTTGTGCCTTCTGTATAAACAAACACATATTCAGCTCTCAGTCCTTGGGTTCCTTTTATCTTTGCTGGCACAAGAACAAGTAGGTGTGGAGGAGTGACTTTATGTAACATCTGTGTGCTGCTGACTGGGGATAAGAGCTGGCGGACAGACAGCATGCTGCTGACACTGTCTCTCTCTCTAGGAAACATGGGGCTATGATAAAGTATTAACCAATGAGAAGGGAAAGCAGGGAACTCTTGAGAGGACACCAAGTCATAGGAAATACATTTTTTATGCTTGTTTAAAATACATACACCTTGTTGCAGAAATTGGGGGAATCCAAACTAAAATGGAAGAAGATTCAGTTTATACATTTTATAAGAACACAGTGCATTAAGAGGGATCATCTAAATCATTAATTTGTGAAGACAGAAGAATATATTGTCTCTGTTCCCCCGATTACGGTGAGCAAACTAGATAGGCAGAGTTTGACGCAGTACAGGCAGTTGTCTCTTCCAAGCATGTGAGATGAGATCATGAGCTACATTCACTTACAAAGGTGGCAGCTTTACTGAACTTGAGGAGAAATCTCTGTCCAAGTGAAATATATTTCCCAACAGAGAAGTAATGCTGCAGAGCTCACTGCTGATCAACACATCCCACTTGTTTTACCGTGTACCACTTCCGCACTTTCTGGGTCGTGGTTCAAGGGTGGTTCAGAGTAGAGGGCCACCTACTCATTACATTGTTTACTACACCAGCCATCTCTTGGATTTTAATTAGAAGGTCCCTATACAACAATTAGTGAAGTCCAGATCTGATGAACCCATAGGTCGTGAAGGCTGATGTGATTATATTGGCACAAGGTGATTATGTTGGGACTTTGTTAGGATTCCATTTCACAGCTGACATCTCTGCTTTGACTGACAATGCTGTCTCTTGGTTTCTGACCAAAAGTATCCCTGAGTATTAGGTTCATTTTCAGCCTCCACAGTCCGTTTGTGAGGTGAAACAGATCAGGCACAGATGAGCAGTAAAGACAAAACAGGATTTTGGGAGGCATTTAGGAAGGAAAGCCAGGTTGTCCCCAAGAAGGAACTAGTAGGAGGAAGGCAGGAAGGTTCAGTGATGCTTGAGGTATTGGGGAAGGAAGCACGGTTCTATGGAGAGGAGTCTCCTTTTCTTCTTACTGGGCTGCATCAAAAGGAGTGTGACCAGCAGGTCGAGTGAGGTGATTCTCCCCCTCAACTCTGCTCTTGTGAGACCCCATCTGCAGTACTGCATTCAGCTCTGGGGCCCCAACATAATAAGGATGAGGACCTGTTGGAGTGAATCCAGAGAAGGGTCATGAAGATCAGAGGCCTCTTCTGTGAAAACAGGCTGAGAGAGTTGGGGTCGCTTAGCCTGGAGAAAAGAAGCCTCCATGAGACCTTAGAGCATCTTCCAGTACCTAAAGGGGACCTACAAGAAATCTAGAAAGGGGCTTTCTACAGGAGCATGTAGTGATAGGACAAGGAGGAATGGCTTTAAACTGAGAGGGTAGATTTAGATTAGATATTAGCATGTAATTGTTTACTGTGAGGGCAGTGAGACACTGGAACAGGTTGCTCACAGAAGTTGTGGATGCCTTATCCCTCATTCCGTGATTCTGTGACTCTCCAGCCTCCTTTTCCCACAGCAGCACCTTTAATGTTCCCTGTCAGGATCTATTAATCCTTCCCATCTCCTCTGAATACAGTTCTTCCTGCCCTGTAAGAAAGCATTGCTTTTACCCCTCTACTTCGTGGGCAAAGAAGAGAAAAGAAGTTGGAAAAGACCTTTCTCCTAATGCAGAAAAGGAGAGCCAGAGCACCAAGAAGAAAGCCCAAGAAAAGAGTCTTCCTACATTTTTTCCTACTTTAGCACATTCAGCTCATGTGTGGCGTAAGGACAATGACTGTCTCCACACATCCTAACCTCTCCTATAGCAGCAGCAGCAGCTGCCATGCAAAACCATGCAATTAGGGAGGTGGGGACTGGCTGCTGGAACAACTTGTCCCTGTCACCTCCCACAGATGCAAGGTAAGAACCCTGTCACTGCGCACAGGGCTCCTCTTCGCCTAGCCCCAAACTGAAGACTTAAGAGTTATTTTCTAGTATACAGAATACATCATAGGGTTTCTTCCCTAAAATCTACAGAAAGGGAGGGATGAAATGCTGTGTCCTCAGAGATTTATTGTAAAGTGCTTATCATTTTGATTCATAAATGTGATTAATTTTGTAAAGCAAGTTATCCTCCTCATACATTTCATTTGCTCACCACTAACTACCACAGTCTCTGAAGCAGAGCAAATGTATTGGTACTGCTAATCTGCGTGGCATGAACGTCAAACAAAATCTCTGCTGAAAGCAATTTCATAATCTCAAAAGCTGTTGCTGGCCTTCCGCTGGATACAGCTGGGCAGTTTTGCCCTACCCTGCTCTGATTTTGTCAAGAATTTCTTTATCAGCCCTGTTTGAGAGCCAGCAAAACCAGTTACAAGGCATCTTTGCTTTTGCTTTCAGAAGAAGAGTCTTCTGTTCTGAATCTAAACTGGGACTTGGGAGCTGCAGAGTAGTGGCACAATGGCTATTCTGCATCTAAGTGAGCCTGCATCCAGTATACTTGTTTTCATGTTTTAAATAATTTCACTCTTTCTAGGAGATAATCCTCCCTAAAGTGTTTTAATTAGAATTTGTTAAGTGAAGTCAGTCTGTTTGTCTGTCTTCATTGACAATAACAACTCTTTTCTTTGGCTGAACTCTATGTTTCAGACCGGAAACTTTTATATAGTTAACCATAAACAATTCATGGGGGAGAAAAAAGGAATCACAGCAACAACTATTTCTGTAAACAGAGTCAGAGAAACACACACCACGTCACTAGAAAGGGACTTTGGGAAGTTGGTTATTTGAGAATACAGGAAAAAAAATAGTAATTTAGAGCTATATTGTGTGCATTGGGTCGTGATGATAATAGGTTTCATATTTGACTTTCTAATTTGGTATCTTCCTGATTTTTTTTAAATATAGAATTTTGAGGAACAGTACTGACATAACTATTTGTACATGACTAAAAAGGGCCAATATAAATACCAGAACTAGAAATGTGTCTGTGCCACAGAAACAGCAGGTGGACCTCAAAAATTGAGGGATGTCTGAATTCAACCTTCGTCTTCTGTGTGCGTCGCTTCTCTTTGTGCGAAGGTGCAGTACCAAATGGCTTTGTTACATCCTTGTATTAACAGACAGTGACTCTACAAACCCAGGGATAGCTGTATGTTGGAGGGACAACTGACATCTCCAAGGGTGTGCCTGCCTCCCATATGGCAGGCTTATCATCTCTCAGGATTGCCCAGGAATGAAATAGGCAGTTTTATGCATGCTTCTGATCCACCATGGAGCAGGGACCCTAACCCACCTAATTACTCTCCTTTGCCCATGGCCTGGTGGTATCCAGAAGCACTGGAGATGGTCAGCACTTCCAGGCAGCCTTTTCAATGGAGAGTTTGGGAAATCTATGGAGCCAGCTTGTATACACTGAAGACATCTGCCTGGTTGTCTAATCTGCTACTTCAAGCAGTACATGAGCACGGAGGGTAAAATGGCTCTGATGGAGCCACCCTGGTTTATGATGCAGGTCATAAACCAGGAGAGGAACTCAAGTCCTGCAGAATCACTCACAGTCTGCAGTGTGGATTTGAAATACCATCCTCCAAACTAATAGCAAAGGAAAACAAACGGTGGACTGACCCCAAGCTCGTTGCTTTTCTTCCTTTTTCCCTTGTTTGAAAACCGGGTCACGGCAGCTGTGTAACTGCCTCATCTCCAAGAAAGCTGCAGTTGGTCTCTGCAAATGTGCTGAACCTGATGTCAAGGAGGTGACACACGTTTAAAACTAATTGCCTGTTTTCCTGACTGCAGCTGTAATGAGGCAGGCCCAGGAGTCTCCCTGGAAAGAGGGATCCTCTGAGCAGCCTGTGTGTTGGGCAATGCGCTTAAAACAATAGCTGCTCTATTTGGGCTCGGGCTTGCTCCCTCTGAAAGCTCTAAGAATGGGACTTAATCTTTTCAGCTTGCCTATGGCACAGACATGCCAGCTTAGTCTATTTATAGCCCTGAACCATTTAATTTTTCTTGCCTCTATTATCCATTTACCAGCCTTCAGATGGGGTGCAGTGTCATTGCTAACAAACGCTTTCTCTAGCCCAGCCATCAGAAAGCCTTCTGAGAGATGTGCAGCCCCTCTCCCTCTAGGAAATGGCAGTCTCTAGGTCAGAGATGAGGAATCCAGACTGTATCTGCAACATTATAATGTCTTGCAATTAGTGCCTATTCAGATGCATAACAGCTCTCTTTCTTTCATTATTTAATGTTATTTCTCTTACTGGTTTAGGCTTTTCAATTTTTCTCTCCAGCTGATTAAATATTAATGCTGGCGCACCAAAAAGGCCACTCTCTATTCCTCACATCCTTGAAAGTGAAAATATTTATTATCAAGGTTTGGAGCAAGATCTGTTCTGAAACAAAACAAATGAAATCTGCTATTAAATAATATCAAATTGATGTACACACGCATAAGTCACTTAAAACTCATTAGATACAAGAAGACTATTGAAATGTCAGTTATGTTTTCTTTCTAAAGGCCAGAGATTTCTTCTGTGTGCAATAGGTCAGAAGCATTTTTCAGGAGAGTGCCAAATACTCCCAGGAGCAATGACTGCAGGCATTGACCAGCTTCCACATTTATTGTAATACTTGCAACTCATATTGATAATGAAATTCTAACTCTGGTTAATAATGAAATTCTAATAAAATTCCACATGAAAGCAAGCTACAAACACATTGTTGGCTTACAAGGACATGAACTTTCTCACGCAGAACATTATTCATTTAGCTATTTTGTATAATTATTTAGAAGCCAAAACAATTAACAATGCTCTTGAACAAGAGAACTTCTGGTCATATTGCAAATGACAATTTCCTTTGCAATAAAACCTCACAGATACTATTTTAATATTAGCAGGACCTGCACAAAAGGTCTGCCTCTCACATAGTGTAAGTAAAGAGGAAGAAACCTGCTATAGAGAACCTGCGCCACCACACAGAGCTGTGCACTGACGATGCTATGTGCCGTTTGTATGGCACAGCCTGGCTATTCTGGCAGGTAGAGTGCACCCCCAAAGGGAGGCTTTGGGTGCTGGCAGCAGAGGCAGCAAGCCGACTGTGCCAGCAGTGGTGGACCCAGTGCTGCAGGCAGTGCTG
The DNA here is from genome assembly GCA_039877255.1 of Loriculus beryllinus. Lineage (NCBI taxonomy): Eukaryota > Metazoa > Chordata > Aves > Psittaciformes > Psittacidae > Loriculus > Loriculus beryllinus. The sequence goes on along the minus strand of JBCJKH010028333.1, from coordinate 17,748 downwards.
GGTATAGGTCACCCCAAGCACTGCCAGTGGGGCCCAGACACACTTATGAAGCTTTTTTGTGGGGTAACAGTAGAACTGTTTAAGAGGTTGCTAGTTTAAAAGTTAAATTCATTTCTGACCCTGGTCACATGGGGAAGGGAAAGAAGAAGGTTAGAGTCCCAGTGGCCACACGCTTCCTGGCTGTAAGACATAAAAAAAGCTTGCTCACATTTTCCTAGCTATCGCCAAAAACACATATTGCAGCTCAACAAACGTCCCAGCTTTTCATTCTCTGTATTGCTTGTTCTTTGCCCTAATGCCAGCCAACATCTGTTCCAGATGAGAATTCCAGAAATAATGAAAACCAAACTGAATGTAAGAACAAAATAAATAATGCAAGGAGCACTGATCGGACTCTGAATCTGTGTACTCAATTTCTTATTAAGCTTAATATTTAGAGTATGGTTACATGCTAAAATGATGCCCTATTTTCCTCTACCTTCTCCTTTCCCCTCGCTTTTGCACTCCTATGGCTCTTGGGGAGCTGATTCAATTTACAAACCCAGCTGAAATCTCATCCAGGAAAAATAAAATAGGAAGAGGTTTCCGCTGGTTTACGGAGCTAAAATAGGCCCACCATATGGTCAGCTGAAGGGAGGGGATGGGATTATGTGGCCAGGAGCAGCCACGGGAAGAGAGGAAGAAGGACTGGCAGAAAACCTTATTCTCATTGTCAGGTTAATTTTCTTCAGACGTATGTTTCAGCTCAGGGTCAGGCAAAGCCCAGAGCCGATGAGGGGGCACCACCATGTGACTGGTGGTAGGGAGGGAGAGTAAGGATGGACAGCTGGTAATTAGCTTGGCTTAAACTGTCTTGGAAATCCAGGTTTAGCTCCATGCCCAGAGAGCTCTTCTCACCAGAGAGCATGGTCTCAGGCTGCATCGGGGACTAGCGAGTTGGGTGGCAGTATCCAGGTTGCCCTGGTTGCAAGACAAACAGCACCAAATATCTGGTGCATGGAACAAAAGAGCAGTGGTTTGGTTTGGAAGTTAATAGTTACTTAATAGAAAGCCAGAGAATAAATATTCTTGAAGGGCTGTGATGCATATGAATTTCGTATTTCTATAAATCATGCAACATTTCTCTTTCTTTGGTGAGTTGGCACTTCCCAAACAGGTAAATTGGGCAGTGACATTGCTGAAACATAAAAGGCAAAGACTTTCAAGAGTGGCTGTTTAAAGTCAGGGATGAAAGGCTCACACTTAAGTGCTGAAATGGGCGTGTAGTTTTCAGAAGTGCTTAACACCAGCAGTGTTAATAGAAGCTGCTCCGAGTCCTGAGCCTCCGAAAACAGGGCATTGGGTAGGTGCTAGGACATAGGATGTAACGTACATTTTTAAGCACTTGGTCTCACTATTTGATTGAATGTAAAAGCTTAGCAAGCAGGAATAAGCTCCATTAGCCTGTTATGAAAGAACTGATAAATTTATTTATTAAAAGATTAATTCAAAATATTTGATCAAATAATTTGAAGGAACAAGCAGAACCATTCCGGTGTTAACTTCACCAGTCTGTTGACCTTCTTAAGCATTCAAAGCTGAATTACCTGAATGAATGTTATCATAGAAGGTTCATATTTGGTGTTTGACATTGCAAGAGGAAGCCATGGTTTCTGTTCCTTGGGAATGGGATGTCAGCCTGAAATCACCTGTACTGCTTAGGACTAAGAAACCTTACATTTTGCCACCATATAACTTTCAGGAAAACAGTATATTTTGGAGACAAATACAGACAACTGTAACAGCAATGTGCTTTATATTTGCCATTCACTGCTTTTTCCAGTGTTGTTTTCAATTAGCGGGCTTGAGAGGCAGAATGATGCCCAAGGAAACCCCCAGCTGGGGAAATCTGTGATCCAGTTCTTAAGACATACTTTTCCTCCCTCAAAGAGAACCTTAATTTGGGGTAAAAACCTTCAATGCCATTCCTTTCTGAAGCAGCCTGTGATTTCTAGTTCTTCTCTCTCTCTCTTGGAATGTCAGCTAAGATCTGCTTTGGTAACGGAGTCCTGTCTGACACAATATCGGTGTCGTGCACCCCCTCACATAAAGAGGCCTTTGGAAATAACACTTCGCATAAGGCTGACCCAGGCAAGTTTGCCACACGTTTGATTGTAAAGAAACTGTACAAACCACAACACAAACATATGGCAGAGATACGTCTTTTCAAGGAGACAAGAATAGAGGGGAAAATTGAATCATCTTTGAGTTTACATCCATACATCTTACACACATAAAGCTTCAGTGATCTGGATTTATTCACTGTACATATGATTAGGGAGAAGTCGACTCACTGCTATCTCTGAGGGTGGTGAGACACTGGAACATGTTACCCAGAAAGGTTGTGGCTGTCCCATCCCTGGCAGTGTTCAAGGCCAGGTTGGACAGGGCTTGGAGCAACCTGATCCAGTGGATGGTATCTCTGCTTGTTGCAGGGAGGTTGGAATTAGATGATCTTTAAGATCCCTCCCAATCCAAACCATCCTATGATTCTATGACACATCTGCTTTTCTTTACCATGCTCTACTGGGGCAAAACAAACCTTAGGAGGAGCCTGTGACTGGTGGTGAGAGCCAAAAATAAAAGCAAGACACTGAGGGTGAGGTCTGAGCATTATGTTGTGAGCACTCTGTTCTCACTGAAAGTAGTACCAGGCAGATAGATCAACTCTGTTACCTGCAGAAATTTCCATCAACCTCTGGCAGGGTCAGAGAAGCCACAGGATTCTTTAGGAGATCCGCCACAGTGTTATCCTTTGGCATCACGTAGAAGAAAGGGATTCCAGTGCTGTTGTTGACGGGACCGTCGCTGAGAAGCAAACAGTTCCCATATGGCATACCTTGGATCTGCAAAATCCAAATAAGCTGCTGGTTATATCTTTGCACATAGTTTACAATGTTGGGGAGTCCTTCAAAGGCTCTAGCAGAGACGACAGCAGAGCTTAAAAGAACTATCAAATTAAAAATGTTTAGAGTGCATTAAAATCAATGCCATCAGTGTCAAGAAATGTTTACTCTAAAACAGTGCTGATGTCTTTTCGGAAACCCAAAAGCATACAGAGCCTAATTTAGCCTTGACTCAGCTTGCTTTTTACGCCAATTCTGCCTCCCCTTTTAGCCTTGATTTGCAATGTGATTGCCGTCAGTTTGCCAAGAGGAAGGCATGTTAGCCAGAGCTGTGTCTGAAGCCAAGCTGGACATCAGCTCAACTGCCTGTGCAAGAACTTCAGCTGTGAGGGGGTCTTGACCACCAAACCAGAGCAAACCCTCCTCCCATGTCAGAGGAGGGACTCCAAGGAGCCAGGTTTTCCAATTTTTCTCCCATACACTGGCCTGCATACACACACTGGATATAACACCTGCAAAATATCTCTGCCCAGTAGTGACACACATTAGCATTCTCCATAATGATTTAACCTCCTACTATGCTTTTCATCCCCTTATAAACTGCAATGACAGATACTTAATGAATTGCTACTTCTTCATGTCTTCAGATATTTCTTTCCTCATGGTCAATTAGACATTAAATAGTAAAATTACCAGTTAATACATTAATTCAATGTAACTGGTAAATCCTTTGTAGCGAAATCAAATTAAGTAGGAATAGTTAATAAGAACACCCTGGATGATGTTATTACCTGGATTGCATGCTTTCTGATTTTTAATGTTCATATGCCTTAAAAAAATTAATGATTACATTGCTTATAAGTGGTCCTTGTTAGCATACCTAAGAAGGAATGCTTTAATCATAGAATACCAGGTTGGAAGGGACCTCAAGGCTCAGGCTTTAATGAAGCTTGAGCCTTAACTTAGAAACTAAAAATACCTGTTTATTATTACCAGTTACAATGAAAATAAATATAGTAGCTGTCAGTAATATTGCAGGACAGGCTCCCATTGCCTGAAATGCTCAGTCTGTCACCCATGGTTAATGTCACAGTGGATTCTCATGAAGAATTGCGATCACAGGCAGCATAACTCAGCATTCACCCCCCATCAAGTCCCAATTTTATTATGAATCAGACCTTTCTGTATTACTGCTGAGTTGTAACTGGAGACAGCTAACTACAGACTGTATTATGGCTGTAATTCCACTGAGGGTTTCTGGCTAGGGCATAAACCAGAAGAGGTAAGATCATATGATTTAACAGGATTTCCGACAATGTGATGTAGAATTACAGGCCTCTTGTGTGTATGTATATATTTATTTAATGGTATTGCTTTTTAACCTGATACTTTGTATTTCACAATAGTGTAAACTTCCACTAAATCAGCCAAGCTTTCCTTTTTAAAAGGGAAATATTTTAAAGATGGAAAAAACAATGACTGTGACTCTCCAGTGCAGCCCAGCTATTTTGCTTCATGCTCCTGACAATTACCATCCTTTAACCTGACATAGCTTGGACAGCTGTGGGACAGACAGATTTTGTGGTAGCCCAGCAGGGTCTTCTCCTCCTCCTCCTTGTTCCCTGTTTTCCATCCTGCTCTGGGATGACAGGAGCAGGAGTTGGGGCAGAAGCAGGGGCAGAAGCTGGTTCAGGGGCAGAAGTAGGGGCAGGAATACGCTGCAGGATGCTGCAAGGCATGAAATACCCTCTCCAAACCCAACGCTGTAGCTCTGGTTCTGGCCTAAAGCTCTGGCTTTTCCCGTGCCCCCCCTCTGTGCTCCTCCAAACACGACTCCCATTACTAGAACGAGTTTTTACTATCTCCTCCCAGCACTCGGCGCCGGCCGCACGGGCGCTGCCCGTGGCGCAACAGACCGAGGCGCTCGGTGACCGGTACCGCGTGTCCGCGGCGGCCCGGCCGGGCACCGGGTATCACCGTACCTTTCCTTGCGCTGCCCGCGTCGCCACGAAGCCCCAGGTGTTGTGACGGGCGAGGAAGCGGGCGGTCCCGGCTCGGCCCGCCGCCCCGCCGCCCTCCCGGCGGTAGGAGAACATCCTGGACGGGACGGCTCCCTGCTCCGCCCGCCGGCCCGCCGGCCCGGAGCCCATCTCCGCATCCTCACGGTAAGCCGAAGCCGGGTAGCTCTGCTTCCAAAGGCCGCCCGCCTCCTCCAACAGCGCGGGGAGCGCCTCCTCGGTGGAGGAGCTGTGCAGCTCGTCCGCTGCCGCCCCCCCGCCGTCGGGCAGCGGCCAGGACACCGAGCTGACCACCACGTACCCCCCCGCGCCGCCCCACAGCAGCGCCGGCAGCCACCAGCACCAGCACCGCCACCGCCGCCCCGCCGACATCTTCTGCGGCAGCGCCCGCACCGCACCGCGCCGCTCCCGCAGCACCCTCCTGCGGCCGCCGGCCCGCAGCAGCCCGCGCCCCTGGCTGTGCTCAGTCGTAGGGGTGGTTTGGGTTGGAAAGGACCTCAAGACAGTCTAGTTCCAGCCCTCCTGCCATGGGCACGGGCGCCTCGCACTAGAGTTTCCCGTACATGTGCTGCAGAAACTGGCCCGTGAGACCAACCGCCTGGGCAGAGGTGGTGGGATGCCTTCAGTTATTGTAAAAGGGAGAATCCATGAGGAAGTGTGACTGCGTTGCTCGGAAAGATTCATTTGGACACCAGGGTCAAGCAATAGCAAGACTCCAAGTCCTAGAAGACAGGCATCAATCAGTTCTGGTGCTCATGGGATTTGTTTTGACATCTAAGTACACAGCACTGCTATTAAATATGTTTCCCCAGCAAGGCTTTAATTAGACAAAGATTTGAGTGTGTAGTTGAGTTTATGTCAATGGCCCTATTTACTGAAGGCGCTTTTGCATCCTGCTTCTTTTCTGTTCTTGCAGCAGACCCCTTAAGAATGGCAGTGCAAACTTCAAATTCTGTAAAATACGTGCTTGTAAACTGCTGTTGTATCACTCATCTGTTCTGTAGCTTCCAGATAAATTTAACAGAATGACTTCAGGTAGGCCTTCAGCTTTACTGATGACAAAACCACAAGAAATAGATAAAGCTAAAGGGGGCCCTAAATGGGGCCTACAAGAAATCTGGAGAGGGACTTTTTACAAGGGTATGTAGTGACAGGACAAGGGGGAATGGCTTTGAACTGACAGAGGGGAGATTGAGATTAGACATTAGGAAGAAATTCTTCCCTGTGAGGGTGCTGAGCACTGGCACAGGGTGCCCTGAGAAGCTGTGGCTGCGCCATCCCTGGCAGTGTTCAAGGCCAGGTTGGATGGGGCTTGGAGCAACCTGGTCTATTGGAAGGTGTCCCTGCCCATGGCAGGGGGGTTGGAACTGGATGAGCTTTAAGGTCCCTTCCAATCCAAACCATCCTATGATCCTATGAAAAGCAAACCACAAATATTTTACCTTTTTCTTCTGAAGATTTATTCAAATAAACAACAAATAACGTGACATTTGAAAAAAACAAGCCAGTTTGGCTAGTAGAGTTTTGCATTTAGTATTTCTGGAAAAAATATCTTAAATTTAAGAGAATGAAAACAGTGTTTTCTTAAAGTTACGTAAGACAGTAGTAATGGTCTAGCATACAGAATCTTCAAGTCAGGCTGATTTTCTCTGAAAGTTCGGTGTTCACTTAAGTCAAGAATTGTCTCTGTCTCTTTTTGAGTACAAAGTGGTTCCCTTCTGACTTGAAGAGTAGTTCTCTTTTTCAAAATGACCTGCATGAGCTGAAAATTAGAAAAGAAAAATGGAAATATTTTGACTGTAGGAACTGTAAATTATTTTTTTCGCCTGTCATTGAATAAAAAAAGTCTTCTCTGTTTTTTGCTGTTGAACTCAAGGTATTTTACAGATACCCAACCTTATTTTACATCAAGTAGCCCAACAAGAGGAGATACACATTGGGTTTCCTCATAGGGAGCAAAGGTTTGATAGGAGACCACATCTACTTTTCAATACATCATTCACACTTCATATCTATCTCTGCTATAAGCTGTTCAATTCTTTTTCAAAACAAATATTCTCAGCCTGTCTCTCCCCTGATGGGGACTACCTTTTCATGCTGAAATCCGTGCTTTCTTAAAATCAGCAGAAGTTTTGCCACTGAATTTAAGCAGGGTCAAGATTTTGCTCTAATTTTTTTATCATTTTAATTAATAATTTCACCTGTTCTCTGTATCCTGGATTAGACAGACCACTCCTATGAACACTTATAATTCCTTTAAGTAATTAACTATGTCCTTATTTTTTCTCCCTTTTTAACAAATCAAAGTGTTCTCTGCCAACAAAGCTATGAACAGCGTACCCTCTGTCTCTCCGCGCCCTGATTTGCAGTATATTGTATGTTATGAAGGTGTGGAATTGGATTAAAAGCTACAGCGTGGTGCTCTGCAGATAAACCCACGGCAGGTGTGCAGTTTAATAGGATTTTAATTTGGTAACAAGTGAACAAAGAGAGGAAGCCTAGAATAGGATTTTCTAGATGAAAAAATGCTATTCGTGCTGAGAGAAAGCAACTGCAAGCTCTGTGATAAGGAATAAGGATCAGGCCAATGCTCTCTGAGCTGCACTTTTATAGATCATGGCTCACTCAGAGCATCTTCGTTACTGCCACCAGTTTCAGCAGTAGTCCATACTACGTGCTGTTGGCTGTGGAATATTTCATCTGCAATGCTCCGGGTTAAGCCAGTGTGTTGAAAGCTTGTATTGTCTCATTGCCCACCCTCTACATTTTTTCATGTAAAACTAACATTTTTCCTCAGATGTCACTAAATAGGAGTGTATTCTGTTTTCAAGATTATTAGCAATTATTTCCGTGCTTCAAATTATATATATATTTAAAAAAATGATTCAGAAATGTGCTGTGCTGTTCAGTATAAATGGGAATAAAATGGTCTCTCTGCTGAAGGAGTGTAATTTATATTCAGCATGAACTAGGAATGGAGGACCAAAAACAGATGGGAAAGGAAGAGGAAGAATGAAGGTGACAACTAAAAGATCATGAAGGGATCCGCTAAGCCACAGACACACACTGATGCCGCTGATATCAGGGCAAGATTGGGAGATTCTTTTCTGTTTTCTGCTACCAGTCCTCCCTCTCATTTTTCCAGGGTTTCACTGCAAAACAGAGCGTTTAGCACTAATTTCAATGAGATGAGGGTGGAAGTGCGATGAACAGATTTTTTTCCTAAGCCTAACAGGCTGTAGAGAAGGCACAGAAATGCCTCGTGGGACAAGATTAAAAAGGTATGGAGGTTGCTGTTGTTGGCAGTGGACAGAGTGGAGGATGGGAACCGACAAAAGGCACTGGGTCACAGAGAGCTGTGGGGGCTGCATGAGTTAAAGGAGTTAAAAGGAAAAATGATGAAATATACCCGTGATGCAGAGAGAAAGATGCCAGGCAGCAGCAATGTGGTCCAGAAAACAGGATTGTGACTGGTGGGTGCCACTAAGGCTGCTGAGGCTTTAGATACCCCACAGAATGGGTTCTGGCTGAAGGGGGATTAGTCAGGAGCTGGGACAGATGGTTGCTTGGGAGCATGATGATGGTGGTTTTTGGTGGTCAAAAGTCGCAGAACATAAACCCTCATGCAATGGAAATCTATTCAAAGGATCTGCAGAGGTGGTGATACAAAGTGGTGGATGACAAAGGTGAATTTTTCAGCACCCTGTGCTTTTCAGCAACCTGTGGAGTTAGTATGGACTCCCAAAAAGAAGGAGCCTGCAACAGTTGAGGTGGGAGCTACCACCCGTTTGAAGACAAGAGTAGGCAGAAGTGCTCACTCACTCTGTCACAGCTCCTAAAACCCTTCTGAGCTGCAGGTTCCAATTTTTCAGCTCCCTCACAAACTGCAAACACTGGAACCATCAGCAGATCTCCTTTTCAGCCTTCCATTATCAGCATCTTGCATGTGGACTGATAGGATCCATCAGCCTTTGGGATCTTTAAGCTCTTTCTACACTTTCCCAATCCTTCATTGTCTCCATACCTTCTCTCAAGTCCTCATACTCCCCATTTCATGTTTTATACCCTTCCTCTCTGACACCTCTCATCCCTCACTCTGATCAGCCTTGCTCTGTTCTTGAGATCATGTGCGAAATATGCAAAACTGATAGACATATTTATAGGCATATTGCTTATGCAGATGCTGACACCTGCATTGCAATGGGCATAGTGGGACATACAAAAGCCCATATGGGCAGCACAGTGAAAGAGCACAGGAAGGAGGGCAGATACGGAACAAGATTTCTACTGGTTTATCTCCTAGTTTCTGACCACCGGTGGTTTAGTGAGTCCTTGCTCTTAGCCTGCATGCAGCTCAGTTTGATTTTCGACATTAAGGGGTTATGTCAGGATGGTTCATTATATGACATCTGAAAAACAGCAAGAGCTGTCAAACATGCCCATCACCCATATAAACCTTTCTCGGTTTGTCCCCTTTGTACCTTCTTCCTCCCTTCCCATTTTCATTGCTGAGTTACTTTTGGCATATTTTATATTTAAAAAAACAAGGGTCCATGACAGGCCTGTATAACTAATAAAGATTTTTTAAAACTAGTCCTGGTCCTAGTTTATAGAAGCTGAATACATCTTGAGAGTAAAACAACTTTAGCGGCATCACCTTAAGAATGTAATTTTCTTCATAAGTCTTGGTGCCATTAACATTTGTCCAGCACCATTTTCTGGAAAACACAATGTTCTCTGAGATTTAAGACAAAGGTCTGTTACATGGAAGAGGCTTCTGGAAACAGATGAATGTCTAATTCATCACTTGTGTTAAGCACAGAGGCTTGCTCCGTGTTCCCATATGTTTTTATATTTAGCCTTGTGTCCTAGGAAGGCTTAGAGTCTTTCTTGCTTTCTACCTGCATGTCATCCCTTATGCTAGTAAGTTTGAAGCATCAGACTGACTGCAAGAAAATCCAGTGAAGCAGAAAGATCTCAAGGATTTCATACATCTTTTGAGAAAACTAACAGGTAGGTGGAGGGAAAAGAGCCTCTCAGTGCTTCTAGTAGTGAGAAAAGGCCACGTCATGCACAGTGCGTGCATGCAGCCTGTTCATCAGCTAGCCCACAGGCTGCTCCCAACCCACCAGAACAGCACTGCTCTTGCTTACGCAGTGCTCAGGGAATCTGGAGGAGTGCCAAAGGTCTTCTGGAAACCCAAAGCAAGAATCAGGGAACTGTGGTGGTGTGGTGGGTGGTGTGGAGATTACAGTCCCTTGACAGGATCATGGGATGGAGGTGGAATGTAAAGATTTCTTTTTTACTACTTTGCACACCTAAAATCCCCCAAACAATCATAGACTTCCTGAGATCCCTCCCAATTGACCCTGTTTTTGGTTTTGTTTTTTTCCCTTTTTTTTTGTTATTTTCTTTAAAGTTAGCATTTATTTCACCTTGCTGCCAGTGGCTGTGTCCACCAAACATCTCAGAACTCTGGAAAAACATGGCTCTTTCAAAGTTATTCTGGCTCTGCACTGAAGTTGTGAAAGCTGGCTGTAGAGTATTGGCTTGACGTTGCTCCTCTGCAAAACAGCCCCAGTGATAGTTGGGCTCGTAATACCACAGAACAGGGAACCCATTTTGCTTTGCAACCCAGAAACTTTCATCTTCCTTCTCCTCTATATAGGACAGGAAAACATGAGCCACAAAATCCATGAGCAGCAAGTTAAGCAAATGCCAGGATCCTAGGTTTAAAGAAAAGCAAAATAATTTTAACAACCTCCTCATTTCCTTATCTTCATGATGCGTTCTTCTTTGAAGGCCTTCATTATAGTAATAGGCTAGACAAAGTAGCAGACTGGCACTCATCAAGTAGTACTTACAAGATTATGTACTTCCAAATATCACAGCAAAATAGGCACCAACAGCAGATTTGAAACATAAGCAAAAGCCTTTCCCCCCTTATTTTAGCTAGAGAGGAAAGTGTACTCCTGTTTATATACTTTCCTGCTCAAGTTCTTTCCCCACATTCACTGCTGCTACAAGGCTTATCATCAACCACATATCACCCCCAATTCTTCCCTCAGATGGATAAATCTTGCCAAGTAAACCCTCCTACATACATCTGTATGTCTTGTACCTATGACATTAAATGGCCTACCTTGCAGCTTGGGGCATAACTGCTAAAAGCCAAGACAGACTCACTGAGGCCATTGACTTTTGAATCTTACCTTGGTTGAAAGCCCTTACAGTAAATAGTAAGTCTTCTTCAATGCCATAAACCTGCACAGGAATTCATAACCTCTGCATCCCACAGACATGTTTAGATGGACATCAACAAGAAGATACCAAAATTTATATGAAAAACTAAGGTTTATAGAGCTTGAAAAATGAAAAATACTGCCTCTTTTGATACTATATGTGTCTGAGAACCTATTGCTTTCTGCTGTTTGTCCTTTTGTGCATCTTCAAATTATAGCTAAGTGGAAGTGCTTGTTTATCTATGGAACAAGGAAAATGGCTATTGTACTTGGAGTTCAAACTATGCTGTCTACAAGTGCTTCTAACAGTCTTACAGATATTTTCAGTGTATTCAAGAAGACTAAGCATGAAACAAAAGCTACCACTCCAGTTGTCCCTTGGGATGATACAGAGTGGCACAGTTTTGAAGAGGGAGTAGATTGAAAAAGCTTGCAAACAAAAAAGGAATGCATGGATCATTGTCCAGCCAGTGTGGCTCAGCAATACATTCCTGAATGCCCTGGAAGGCAGGCTGGTATGTAAAGGGAGGTTTACCAGCTGACATGAAGCTTTGTGATAGAGATATGTCAAGCCATGTTTGTTGGGGAGGAGGTGGAGCTGAACTTTAGAGGTCCTCTTAGCCCTGACTGCTGTAGCACACTTGCTCCTTGCTGCCTTGCAGTGGGGGTAGCTGGACACTTCCTCAGATCACACTTGGGCATCACCCATGTGGAGGCTGGACTGGAAAAGAGTAAAAGTAAATGCTAAAAGTCAATTCTGAATTCAGAGATGTGAGTATGACAGTATATTATGTGTGCCAGATGTGCCAAGCTCCAAGGCAAGAGCTCCAGCCAGAAGTAAGTTTGATTTTGGTTACTGGTATGACGTGTAGTTTTGCATTAACACTGCATTAACATGCTGCTCACACATTTCCCTTAGTAATTGTGTATCCTCCGTGTGGATGTTACATACTTTGACTTTCAAGATGCTCACCATTCCTGCAAGCAATACTGAGATTTAAGAGATGCCTGAAAAGCAGTGACCCTGAGTACAGAACTACATCAGATGGCTTGTTAACAGCACAGTGTCAGCCTTGTCCACTAAAACTCAATATCCTACCAGGACAGAAACATGGGAAAGAAGGGACATTGTTAGGTGATATAACCCAAAATCTTAAAGAACCAAGGAGATAATAATGACCAAATCAATTGGAGCATCATGGCAGAAGATTAAAAAATATTTTTAACTCTCATATGTGAAAATAAAATCAATATTAGTGTTAGTGAAGTATAGTAGGAAGACTGTCATAAGTGGGATGAAAATATTATTTGTAACTAGTTTAAGGAAGGCTCAGCAGAGGAAGGGATGATCTCCATCATTTACGTCCCTAGCCACTGACAATTGCAGAACAGGAAAGCAGTTCATTAAACTGTTCTTGTGGTGGAAAGAAGGAAGAGGACTTCATTATCGTGGGAAATTTCAATAAATATTATACTTCCAGTGCTGCTCTTGGAATTCATTCCAGATTCCCTCATTGCCCAGAATATTGCATGCAGCACTGGAGAGTGTTGTAGAGAACTCCTGTGGAGGGGGAGGAAGGGAACGATTGTTTTGTTATTAGTGTAATGCAACAACTGATGGACAAGGGACCCTACTGTGCTGTGTTCCCTGCTCACAGATCCTGGTACCGCCAGTTTGCAGGCAAAAGGTAGCAGCTATATGCAGAAAAGAGGTCTGCACATACATGCAAAACCACAGGTATTAATGGGGGAAGAATACTGAGAAATACAAAAGGCAACAACCTTAATGTACCCCTTTGTTATGTCTTTGTAGGAAATACATGAAAGTTCAGTTTTGAAGGGGGATTTCAAAGAAGATAATGAGGTTTTCTTTGGCTGTTTGTGTGAAGCCCCATCAAACAACAGACAAAGAAATAAGACGGTGCTCCACTGAAAATTGAAAAAGAGGTTCATACAGTTTATGAGATGCTGCTCATAGAAGATTATACTTCTCTGCAGAATGAATAATAGAGAGAGAGACTCTGGAAGGCTTTACAATTGAAAAGAAAGAGTAGGTAGGGTTGATGCAATACAGAAATGGAAGAGACTGAACTTATTCAAGACATGGTTGCACCAATTCAAGCCCTTTCACCTTTCCTGCCTTGCACTGGTGTGTGATGGATTTGATGCTTGACAGCTCAGAACCCTAAATCAGAGGCAAAACTAACCCAGCTAAAGGAGTGACCAGTTTTCAGTCAGTTTAACAGTTTAAACAGGATTGCTGCTGGCTAGGCAAGCACCTAAGTCAGTGGAAGGCATACGGAAAAGGAACATATAGCTGTTGTCAAAGATACTAACTGCCTTTCTGGCAACTTGTTGTTGCAGTGACCCTGCTCTGGCTGTATTGTACAGAAAGAACCCGAAGGACTTGGACCTACCACTTGATATATCTGTAATGTTTATGGTTTTGGATATTAGTGGCTCTAGCTCTCCATCACACCCTTCTGCTGGGTGTGCAGATCTTTTAGAGAGGGAGAGCAACGGCTCACACCTCAGGCTACTGTTCCTCATTTCACCACAGACAATAATGGCTTCTGCCGAAAGAGAGAGGGAGTCCTGCCCTTCCTGCTGTCTCCAGCTGCATGCTCCTATTCTCCTCCCTGCTGCTTATCCTAGGGTTTGGCTCAGAGAACGAAGCTGGTAAGAAAAGGAATAATTCCATGCCTCTGACCTAACCACATGACCAGGCAAATGGTGCTCGATGCAAGGAAGGGAGTAAGGAAGAAGTGATGCCCTATTGACTGTAGCATGAATTTATGCCAGTTAAAATGATCTGGTGCCTCTGCCATCTCAGGTCAGAAAGGGAAATAGCAGTTAAGAGTCACAAAGATCCTGCTTACCAAAACTGCCTGTGTCCTTGAGCGTCATAGCCTTGCTTATTGTTCTCAGTAGGAAGTTCCATCTCAAATGGAAATCTGATGCCAGTTCTCTAAACTCCTCTTTATTCCTGCTTGGCTGCAGATAGAGCAAAAAAAATTGCTTTATAACAAAGTTGGTTAAAAGAATTCATTATCATGTTGCAGACCATTTCCCTGTACAGACTGCATACAAAGGTGGAACAAAAAGGTGTTTTTTTCTGGCTTATTTTTTGCCAGAAACCTAAAATAACTGAAGTTGAAAGGGATTTTTGAACATCTAATTCAATCCCTTGTCTAAAGCATGGCCAGCTTAGTTCAGGCCTTGTCCACCCAGGTTCTGAATAGCTGCGGGATGGAGGTTCCAAAGCCTTTCCAGGTTACCTCTTCAAATGCTTAACTAGTCTCATGGCAATTGTTATTTGGTTTTTTGTTTGGTTTTTTTTCTTTTTATCTATTGGGATTTTTCTCTGCTGAAACTTGTATCCGTTGCCTTATGCCCCATGACTGTGAACCCCCAGAAAAAGCCCCATTCCATCTTCTCTAGACCATCCTCTGAGGTAGCTGAGAGTTCTGTGATTTGAAGGCACCACAGAACTGCAAAATACTAATCTTAATTAAGAATAAAAAACTAGGAAATAATCAAGCTAAAGAAGTAAATTTGCCCTACTTCTTCAGAAAGAGAAAAAAATCCCAAACCCAAACAAGCATTTAACCACCACCCTGACCCAAGTTAATTGGGCTGGCAAGCAGCAGAATTCAGCAGTACCCTTAAGCTACCATTAATTTGGAATCAGTGATGGGACAGGCGTGGTAGAATTGGGAACATATGGAAAGGTGCATATGTGAGGATGGTCATACTTGAATCTTTCACAGGAGCTGTGGACGTTGTACTAGAAATTATTACTCTCCTACCACCTGCTAAAGGTCAACAGTTTTATGAATCAATGTTTTCAAGAATCATGAAGTGTTCTCTTCATTTTTACTAACATTTTTCTTCTCAATTTTGGTTTATTAGGAACTGTTAGGATATGTGGCTATGAAATGAGAGCAGATACTGAAACTGCCCAAGTGGATATATTCGCAGAAATATGCTTGTAGTTGTTTGCACAGATGGAATTTTTGTATGCCAATTAATTCTCCCTTTTTCTGCAGCATGCATAAATTGTATTTATGCAAATCTGCAGTCTGGTCAGGTTGCTAGTGCACAATGTATCTCCTGCAGACTACTGACAGTCAGCGTGTAGCTGGGTAACTTGTATGATCACTCTTCCTTTTCTGGAATTATTAATGTTATACCTGAATGACAAAAGCCTGAAGATTCGAAGACACACAGTTCAAGAGAACCCGGATATCTGTGAAAGGGGCCAGCAAAGACACTAAGTCATTCAAACCTATGAAATATAGAAGGGAGATCATTACTTCAAGTGATTGGTTTGCTTTTTGGTTTGTTTCTGCAGTTTTTAGCTTCTTTTTTTTTTTTTTTTCTTGTATCCTTAGCTTGACACATATTAAGACATCTGTTTATATCACTATGATAAGTATAATTATACTGTTCATTTACTGAGGAATTGTACCCTACTTTGAAATCAGTCAGAATTCACGTTTATGTCCATTTCTACTATATCTGCACTGACCTAGTGCATCATGGCAAAAGTGGCAAGAATAAACACTTCCAATGTGAAAGCTGAAATGTGGTTATATGCAATGCCAACTTACTTATCTGAGATTTTATATGGTTGAGAAAAAAAAATATTGGTTTATCTGTTGAGGGGGAGAAAATGGTTTCAAAACAATAACAGAAAATGCAGAATATTCTGCAGACCAACAGAAATGCAGATAATACTGCTACATATCAGGCAGCTGTTCCCCCAAAAGACTGGAACCTACCACCCAGTTCCAAAAGGTACATTACTGTGGCTCCTCTCTAAATTTATGCTCATCTAATGAGACATCTTACTTCAGGAAGACATATGGATAGGGCCTGTGAAACCTTACGTATTATAAGTAACAGTTTGGAAAAGCAAAGAAAACAAAGAATGCAATATATCTGCCTTGGAGAGAGTAAGATCATCATTAATATAATGAGCAAATGGAATAAAAGCATTGCACTTGATTTCAAGGTATAAATAAATATTTTTAAATGGTTATTCTGATGGTTCTGTGAAGAAAGAAAATGATTGTTCCTACTGAAAGAAGTGATAGTAAGGCTGTGGCACATCCCTTGTCAGCGAGAAAGTCAGTGGCAGAGCAGGAATAAAGAGCTGAGGTTTCCCCACGTCAGTTCTGTGCACAGCCTAGTTCAACTTGCCAGTCTCTCACTAGCAATTTAAATGGCAGCCCACTAATTTAAAAATTAACTTGCCATTATGTTCCTATCTCTTTTCATTAAGCTGGCGAAGGCATTATGGCATGGCTGCATACAAACTGTATTTATTGTTTACAGGCTGCAATACAGCAAAAGGACACAAAAGTGGAAGGGCTTTGTCCTTAATACTTTATTAAAATAAAGTATTTTAATATCTGGCCAGAAGAAATTATTCAGTGCACTTGAATTAATAACAGAGGAAAACGTGAAATGCAATGCTTAAAAGCTTCTTTTTTTGTCAAAGAAAAGGGTAAAAATTAATATCTTCTAGAAGAAAACAAACCCCACTGCTGCTGCCACAGGAAAAGCTTTAAGAGAGAGTCAGGATGGAAGGCTTTTCATTCTTAACCTTTAAAGTTAGAAGGGTAATATTACATGCTCCATTCCCAGTTCTATTTGCTCTTTTCCAGCACTTTGAGTTACGGCAAATCTGTAATTCCCATTAGGGCAGATATAATGGGAAAACAAGAGGAAGTGCTGGAGCTTTAACAGTGGCAAGCAAGAGCTTAAGTGAATACACAAAATGTAGCAAAGAAGCATTACATTTGAGTTCTATGTCATTCTGCAGATCCTCTGGACTTCTAAACACCTTTTGAATGAGGTTTCCAGGAATATCCAGAAATCCCTGTTCGATGACAGCATGCAAGTCTGATCGCAAAACAGTAACTTTGCTGTGGCTGTTCAAGACTGTTCTCATTGTCTATAAAGAATAGGAAAACAGTTAATAGCTTTCATTTTCTCAAGCCCTTAGGTCAGTCAAAAAGCTTCCTTTATTCAATACTTTACATAATCAGCCTCCAAACTAGGGGGAGAAAAAAAATCAAAGGAGATGAATCTTAAGTTGTCTTCAAGAGTTGTTTGTTCTGGGAGATATTCTTTTTAATGGCACTCTGCGGTGTTGTCTGTGATGAAGCAGACAGGCCAACATAATTGAAGTGTCTGGGCAACTGCCTGGGCAATTGGTTCTGCCTACAGTTATTATAGTAATGCCAAATAATGGCATTTTGTCTAAAACATTGAATGGGTTTCAAGGCCGACTTTCCTGTTGATGTTATCTGTCATTAGCACATGTTTCAATTCAAT
Source organism: Loriculus beryllinus (assembly GCA_039877255.1). Taxonomy (NCBI): domain Eukaryota; kingdom Metazoa; phylum Chordata; class Aves; order Psittaciformes; family Psittacidae; genus Loriculus; species Loriculus beryllinus. Next base: position 258 of record JBCJKH010028333.1, on the reverse strand, counting down.
TCAAAGGCAGGTTTTCTCAAGTTGCTCAAACCTTTGAGAAAGTAAAAGTAACATTAGAAATACGGTATTAGTAAAAATAATATTAGTTGGGGTTTTATCACATTTATCTGCTTATGAGCTGGATGGTGACACGCAAAGAGTTGTGGTCAATGGCTCAATGTCCGGCTGGAGACCGGTAACAAGTGGTGTCCCTCAGGGATCGGTGTTGGGACCGGTCTTGTTCAACATCTTTGTCGCTGACATGGACAGTGGGATTGA
>JBCJKH010028332.1:16595-27990 GCA_039877255.1 Loriculus beryllinus | reverse complement strand
AAATGCCAAGCACTTGGCTAAAGCGAAGGCTTTGTCACCTCCCTTTATTCCAAGTACTAGGGGTGTTCAGCATTTTGTAGGATTCCTTTTCCCCTTCCCTGCCACCAGCAATATCCCCTTGCAGGTGGTTAGATATGGATAAAACAGGCAGTGTTTTGGAAATTCCTCTGATATCTCGTGGTAGTGTGTGCCGCAGCATGCCATTATTCAATGTCTGTCCGACTCTCTTGTACTTCTAATTTGTATTTTGCTCTGACTTACTGGAAGTTTAAATGTACTACTGAAGATGGTATCAGACAATTTACATTTAAGAATCAACAGCTGTTGTTACCAATTTTTATCAGCTTCTGAATAACAAGTTCACGGTGTTAACATGACCGATGGTCATGTTCAGGTTTTTCCCCAAGACAACATGTTTCACAGGTCTGAGCATACTCACACTCTTTTACCAGCAACCTGTCACATGCTGATCACCTTCTACAGCTAATTTTAGGCATCAGGGAAAGAGCAAATTCCCCTAAACCCATGACCGTGTGCTTATGCAAGCATCTACTTTCTGGTTACTTCAGCCATGTACTTTTTCTTGTAGACAAAGAAACTATTACACTTGAAGTCTGCGATTTATTTATATGTTAAAAAAGTGGTACATACAGATTAAGTCAGAAGCTATTGCCACATTTAGGGTTACCAATCTCATGTGTTAAGGAGAACTTCACATCTGGACACAGGACCTTGTGCTGCCAGCAGTGGTCTGACTTTCTGGCTTGCTCAACCCTGTGCTTTCTGACAGGTAAGCAGTGATGGTTGTAAGGACTTGGTGGTGTGGTTTCACTGCCAGCCATTCATTTTTTTCACCATTGGTGTTAGCTGTGTTTGGAGAGTTGAGCACAGTCTAAATATAAGAGAAAACTCAGCTAAATATCAGAATGACCATCATCTCCTGAAAGCAGGGGCACCAATAAAGACTTGTCTTCAGCCTAATCAGGTGTGAAGACAAAGCAGCTAAGGAAATGAAACTTTGAATTTTATAGTTATTAGTTATTTATAGTTATAGTTATTTTATAGGCAGAGTGCAAATTTTCGTACCATTATTATTTAACCAATTCAGTGCATATGTCATGGTAGTTTTGGTTTGTTCTGTACTGTTCAGAATATTTTGTTTCCAAATAATTGCATTCATGCAGCTTTTCTGCCTTCCTTCAAATAATGGACAAAGGAAAGATAAACCAAACCAAACCCCAGCCAGTCTCAGGCTTGTGCACTACTGGTCCAAGAGGGGCACATTAACAGTTCTGACAATAAGATTGCTGTCTGAATACTGAGTTATTGAAAGTATTACTTTTTCAAGCTGTACTACACAGCATGGGAAAGTTGTCATTTCTAAATTAACAGATCTAAAGAACTCTAAATTTTTCATTTGCTAGGCCATAATACTTACAAGCCACTGGGGAGACAAGCAAGTAAATACTTAAGAACCCTGTATTAGCATGATGTATCAATACACCTAAGTGGGTGATGTGTAAGTATGACAAGAGTAGATTTTTTATTTAGGTTTCTAAGCAGCCAATTATTGCAGTAGCTGTGATACGGTTGTAGGCTTCCCTGAATGGTAACTGTGTTCACCTTTTGAGCTGCAATCCCTCTTTTAACACCTTACAAAACTGTACTTTGCTGAGACCAAAGCACCTAGTTTAGGAATGACAATTAAGGCGCACATTCAAAATGGGATTTAACTTAGGCTGTCAACTGAATTAGAGCTAATTAGAGGAAAGGTGAATGACTCCAACAGCAATTAGAGAAACATCATCAGTACTTTTCACCAGGCTTGAATGTAATAAAAAGAAAGCACCTCTTTTAGAAGTGAGGTGCCACTACAGCAGGTAAGCCCCAAGGGGAAAATCAGGATGGGAGACTGGAGCAACAACAAGCATGTCATTTGACTGCTGCTTCTCTGAAATGGTAACCTGAATCTGTCACTCAAAGGCTGTTCATTCCTCCTCTGGATATGAGGAAGGTATCAAGAAACTTTGTGAAATGCAGTTTCTGTGTCTGTGTTGGTAACTTTCCTATTGCTAAATAAATACTTCTAAAATCCACAAGCATCTGCAACACTTTTATATGCTACTTTGGTATTATACAAACAGGTTCTTCAGTGTAGTTAAGACAGACGAGTTCTGTGCTGCTGAAGGGCTATGTGCTTTCTGAAAGCTGCTGAGTTTGCTGTGTTTGTATTTGTTCTTCTAACAAACACGAGCTAAACACTCCAAGCATAGTTCTCCAACCCTTGGAATAGTTGACAATGATCTAGTGAATCATCAGGAGACAATCTGAGCACTTGACTTCGACAGATACATTCAGTCATAGGCATACTCGAAGTCCCAAATATAAGTAGTTTCTAGTCCCTGCTTTCAATGAAAGGGCATGCTGATGAAAGCGGATGTCCATTCCCAGCAGAAGTTACATACTCATCTCCATATTCACACAAAGCAATGACGCACAACAGGCCAACAACAGTCCACACTGAATCTGTATATTTAAATATAGCTTTAAGTATTCATCAATAGGCAATTCTTTGAATCTGAAGACCCTGGTCTTGCATTACAGAACACCATGTGCCTTTACTGGAGGCACCAGGTGAGACATCCAGCTGAGACCATAGTTGAACTGGCTCAAGGCATTGACTTGTGTCATTTTTGTGAGGGCTATTCCAGGAGATTGAAGTGAAACTAATAATGTTTATGAATGTCCAATTTCTAAAACCAAAAGCAGAGGGCTAATTTATGAAAAGCAAGGAGAAGCCACCTAAATGGGCTCTACCAGATGTAGCTTTATTCTTGGCAGTTTAGTACTAAGCTTTCACTACTATGTATTGCTTTCTTAATCTGCCTTGTAGTTAAAGCAAAAGGAGATATTTTTCATATTCAACTGGAGCAGATTTGCTCCCAAAACCACAATCTTTCTTGTAATACGCTATGTGCTCTATGTTGTTATATCCTCATCTGTCAAGTGTTGTGTTCATGTCTTACTCCACATAATTATCACTGATCTGCAACCATTCCTTTATTACAGCAGCTATGGAAAATAAATGGGAGACATCAGTATCTGGGTGTAGTTCAATTCACAAATTACTCTTCTTCATTACTTTTTATTCTTTCTACATAAAATGAAACATGTATCTTACAAGAATTTTAACATAACCATACTGCAATACAAACATGTTGCATTTAAACAAAATTTGAAAGTTTGGTTGTACACATGAAAAAAACATCTAAGTACGAATTGTACGTAAAAAAGTAATCCTGAACTCTGTGATTTAAACCAGTTAACAAGTTACCAGCTACTGTAAGGTAGTTGGTTCAGGCAGCAGATACATCACATGAAAACCACAGGTGAACAATTCATTTTCTGTATTGGGATGACTGGGATGATGTTTAAAATTCTTTAATTTTTTTTAATTTTTTTTTTTTTTAGAAAACACTCTTCCACTTTCATGTTTCAGTTACTAATTGCACTTTGGAATAAAAAAAAAAAATCATCCCCTACTGGTACGTTGCATCAGCTTTGGCTGAAATATTATGGCATTCAGATGAAAGTACCCTTCCCTTCTTTGCAAGCAAAGTTCCATAAACTACAGGTGCTGGAGTAGGTTCAGAAAGGTTTGAAAAACTGATTCTTTAGGGTCAAGCTGGAATACAAAGGGCGTTTTATTTCTTTAAAGACAGGATATGCTTTACAGATAGTTATTAAACACCCTTTCTGGAAACTTGCACAATTATATAAATAAAAATATTGCTCAAATTGACCAAGTTCTAAATCATGTGGTTGTGTAACTCTCTTAAAAATTAACCACTCAAAGTTCAAGAGTGCCCTTTCACTTAATATATAGGTCTGTGCATGTAGATTTCTCTACCAAAATATTTTCCTGAGAGATCTTTCGCATAAGACCACATCAATCAAAGTTCTAAACGAAGAAATTCATATACTCTACTCTACAATTCTATCTTTCATAAAATATGGTAATAACCTTTTGAAGTCAAATATTGCCAACATATTAATCAGTTGCAGGCACACATTGAGTTCAGAGTTCTCATTTGTCATTCTCCAGCTGTTTCTGTAAACTAGAAAATGTGAGAAAACAGTGTTAGTGCTTTCTAGAAAACTCTGGTTCTCCATAAACAGACAATTACCACAGATGAAGCTGACAACTTTCAAAATAGCACCTTTATATGCTCCAAGCAATCAATACAGATTTCAAATTGGCAAAAGCATTTCAATCTCTTAAGGAAATTAGTTGTTTACAGACAATATGACTGACTTTACTGCAGCTGATTTCAAGTCCAAAAGATTTCTTTTGCATAGATCCAGGATCTGCCCAGGGCCACAGAAATCAGGTATTGTTTAAAGGGCTACAAAAGTTTAAAAGAAAATTACCATGGTGCACAACCCTCACCTTTCCAGGTACTCCTTAACATTGTTGTAGCCATAGAACTTGGCCAAGTGGATGAGCATGCCCGTGGCACAGCGCCCATCCCGACGGCGGCAGTAGCTGCAGTTGCACACCCCACGACAAGGAGGACAGATCCAGGCCTGCAAGGGGGTGAGGGTGGAAGGCAGAAGTAAAGACAAGACATGAGTAAGATTACAGTCACCTTCCCATTACTCAGACACAAGGTTTTAAAAACCTGTATCAACCAGCCAGACAACCTTACAAACACTTTCCAAATTCTGCAGATTAAATAAATGATTAAGTACTACTCTGTTTGCTTGAATACTTCTAAACTCTGAAGACTCAGGTTCTCTGATGTACCCAGTATTGATTTTCAAATAGACTAAAAGCATCCATAATGCCTAATAGTAACTCATCTGTGCTAGGCTGACTGCAGCGAACTGCCTAGCAAAAGACAAGTACCCCCTGTGACAGGTTTCTTTGGCTCTGCTTACTGGTATAGCATGATTCCTGGGATTGAATTACCCAGCATGTACATGAAGTTAAAGATCTCCCAGCTGCTCAGCGACTTAACAGACAGGCAAATTCTAACAGCCTGCATTATGGAATTGCAGCCATTGCTACACCGGGCTAGTAAATCAGAGCCATTAGTTCTCCACGGTCTTTCAGAACAGCCCAGAAACGCAGATCTAAAGCAGAGGAGGGTGAGAGGAGGCCCCAGAACAAGCTGAGCACAGGGAGGACCATTCTGCAGAGGGGTTTTTGCGTACCCACATGCCTCATTCTCTAGCAGCAGCCTGTGCTTCCTCCTTCCTCAGAGCCCTGGGGGACAACAGAGAAGAGGGAACCAACTCTAAGATTTCTAAGTATCCTTTTCCTTTTTTTTTTTTTTCATATTTAAAAGTTGGAATCTAAATCAAGGAACCTGCCTTGCACGCTACATGACTGAGAGCATTAAAAAAAAAAAAAAGGGAATGTTTTGGCATTTTTCTGGAGATTTTTTTTTTTAAAGCTGTCGTGTTTTCCCTTCACTATCTGGTAAGAAATGGGAGCTTCAAAGCAGGAAGATGGATGGATTGTAACCCAGGTCCAGCATGTTCCACTTGAGCTCCAACAAGATCAGTGTCAGTTTTAACAGTAGCTACAGATTTTCTCATGGCAAAAAGCTCTGAACGCTGTGTTATCATGAGCAAGTGCTCCTCAGCTTATTGACAAAACAACATTCTTTACACTTCTTTCAAGCCCTGGAAATACTTACTGGATCAAGCAGTGCTGATTTCACATCCTCCCCATATCGATTTCGAAGACATGGTCCACAAAATTGTCCCCTTACTCCACCACAGCCGTGATTGCGACAGACTGTCTTTGTATCAGTTGTCTTCTGTCGACACTGGTGACAAGTACTACCCTAAAGTTGGAAAGGAAGAGAAACATGTATGTCCAAAGGACATCTTAAATGCTCATTGCTGACCACTGCTAGTATATCTGCTGATAGCAAAGCATAAACTTCTGTTTTGAATTCAAATTCAGCAATGATTTTCATTCATAACAATAAGTTCCGTTATTAATCTCTGGAGAGATGCTAGGAATTTTACAGTGCCCAGCATCAGCTGCACTGGGATTCTCAAACTCAAACCTCATGTCACAGTTCTGATCCTTTCCTCTATCTGTCTCGGAAAGAGCTAACACTATTCAGAAAATGACCTTGTGACTCATTTCTGCAAATGTAATGAAGCAAGAAATGGCAAGCTGACCATCTAGATCTTTAAGACAATTAATAATAGCCAAACCAAATGAAAGAAAGGAAGGACAAGTTTCATTAAGAGCTTTGGAAACTACCCAAACCATACAGAAATGTCATTTCCAGGGGGTATAATGAGCATCAGGGATCACTATTAATAGTTCAACCACCACCACATTTATATTAAGTGAGAATAAGAGATCAAGGGGATGTCCACTTTCATCAGCGGTGACTCATAGCTGTAGCAAATCCCACTTAACAGCTCAATGAAGAAAGTACTTCCTTGCTGAGGAAAAAGTTGGTGGGGCATACCAACCAGCAGAGGGAAGACCACGGAAGCCTGGCAAAGCTTTCAAAGTTGTGCTTGTGTAGTATAGCATCAAGCTGCTCTCTCTAATGCAGGAAAGCATACCTTCTAGCAAATAGCAATGAACTATTAAGACCTTTCATTTTTAAGCACATGGTCACACTCAAGAACAGCAGCCACTTACTAGAACTTTGTCATAGATTTTATCTTTAACAGTGATTGCAATGTTGTCCAAGTCCTCCTCAGTAATATCCTCTACTGGACGGTGGGATGAATATTTTGATGATCTCCTCCTTTTGCGCACTCCACAATTCCCCTGCTAAACAAACTCATCTCAACACTTTTTGTCTGGTGTTATGAAGATTCTGCCACCACACTTGGTGACAAATTCTTTCACTTATAACGTGTATGCAGTCTAGAGGGGGTAGCTCATGGACCGTGGTGGGAACAGGGAATAGAGTTTCCAAATCATCACCACCTCTTTCTCTCCCTCTCCTCCATAATCTTTTCTATACTCCATTTATTATTCACTCTGTGTTCTTCCTTCTCACCATTACTACTTCTATTTCTACAATCCCTAACGTATTTTTCTGCTACATCCTTTTCTTTGCATTCCCCACACATGTCTACTGTAACTCTCCATACTCGTTTTTTTCCTCTTAAAAGAAGGAACTATGATCTTCTGCCTTCCCATGCTCTGCTCCTTCAATCTCCCACCATATTCTCTAATTGCTTTCTCCAATAACAATTTCTAATGTCCTCCAAAAAAATCTTTACTGAAGTTTTAGGTTAGTCCTGCCATACAGAGCCCTTTCTTACTATCCTGCTTGTTATTCAGAAGGGAGTCCTCCATTCACTATTACGTAAGTGTTCTTTTTTTTCCTTCCAAATATCATTCTCTTCGACCCCTATTAATGTATGAGTTTCATCTGATCCTTAGCTTTCTCCCTATCCCACTCTTTAACACCTCATTTATTCTTCACCCAAGATCAGCTCTTTTCTCTCTAAAGTAGTTATTTACCAGCCCAGGTTCTCATTCAGTGCTACTCCATTTTCTTAATAGCCACGTTTCCACTATAATGCTTCAACTATGCCAAGGTCTCATTCCTACAAGCAGAACTGGAATCTAGCCTGTGCAGATGCAAACTTCCTCATAAAAGCTATACAATAAATGTAACCAAGACAAATGACCACCATAAGCCAAGGGAGGAAAAAAACAGATTTTAAGAAAGTGGGAAAGAATAAAACCTACAATTCTTGAATGGCTAACCAGTACGTCAGCAGTTTGTTAGTGCAATTCCCTTCATTCGTTCTCAATTCAGCTATATAACTTCTATCTCTTTTGTTATTTTTTTCACTGAGTCTGAAGATAGAGAAGATCTCCTTTGCCACCTCCACCAGCCCCACTGCCTTGCCACTCAAAGGCCTTCTACATTGTGGCCTCTAGTAATTTTCAAATAATGAATAAATAATAGACCTTATAAACTACCTTGTCATGTTTGGACAACACAAGTCACAAACAGAGCCCAGTTAATGGGTGAAAGATGAGGTAGGAAGGCCTGAAGATAACTTTTCTGTAGCTAATCCCAACCAAAGCTTCTCATTAACTTTCTGTAGGATGTGATGTCTGAACTAAGTGCTGGCCAACAATTTAAACATTTCCTAATCCCTGACTACTGGAGATGTCAAAGTCTGGCAAATACCACACTGAGTCTCTTCTTCAGGAGGTTTTGTTGTCTATAGCTACTGAATTGTTCTGCAAACTTGACAGCTGACACAGTAAACTTTTCCAAGGCAAATTTTTCTGGTGGACGAGCATTTCTGGTTGGGTTCATGCGACGTGCTATCTGGCCTTCTGAAAATGTCCTCCTTGGGATTTTCTTCTGTTTCTAGAAAGAGAAGAATAACATCTAATTCTATTCCAATTAATACCACAGAACAGCATCAAAATCTCATGTGTGGCAAATTAAGGTAGAAGCTAGCTCTCACTGTTCTTCAGAAGCTAAATATTCATATTTTCCCACATCTCTGCTTCTAGTCAAGAAAAGTCAGTTGAAGTAATATTAGTATCATTCTGGGTTCATGTTGAAGTGGATCAATTTCATCAGCATAGGTCTGCTACAAAGTGTGGATTTTAGATGAAAACCCTGCAAGAGGGATCTTAACAGGATCTAAACCGAAAGGAAAGCAACTACACTTCCTTGTTCTCACACATACAAGCATTTGACTAGCATCTCAACAGTATTTCTGGGGCAAAAATAATAAAGAAGCATCTCACCTTGGTCTCCATATTTCCCCATAAATTATCTCATAACCTCACGTAACCTCTGGTACTTAAATACCGACCAATAGCAAATCTGTGCAAACAAAGTGACCAAAACCAAAGAAAACCAAAACAATCATGGTGAAAGCATTTCATCAGGAAACACATTAATCCTAAGTCTAACAAAACGACTGTCACCTCCAGCAAGTAGCAGAGACTTACCGAAGGAGTTGAGGTGGGGTTTTTCACTGGGAACAGTTCAGGTATAGAATTCAGTTCTGCCAGCAGCTGAGCAAGCTGAAATCAACAGTGATGCCACATTGAAAACTCACTGCGAACTTGCAAACAAGCAACACCAATCATCCGCTCCTCACATACACTCTGAATTATATCTAAACACATGAAGTTTCAGGTTTTCACATGAAATCTTTCTGGAGGCACTTTATTTAAGTGGAGCTCATAAAAGCAGATAATTTACCCCTGAATAAGCAAAACTCTGCAGGCAGCACTATCTTCACAGCTCCCATTAATTCTTACTGGGATTTTGAATTAGCTAGAATAACATCCAATCTTGCCAAAACAGCACTGAAGCAGCACATTACAACATGGTTACAACATCTATGACCAATAATGAGAAAATCACAGTTCATGACAGGCGGGAGAGAAGGAAGACAGGGTGCCCTTGACCAAAAGACCATTGAATGCTCCCTATGGGCTGTTTTTCTGAATGACTGCTTATACACCTGTGCTTTTTGCCAGGGCGAGTGTCCCTTTAAACAGTGACATTGCAGCAGAGAAACTTTCCTTATCATTTTTTCAGTGGTCCTTAGTAGCAAAGACTAGGAATATCCCTTTTTTCAACCATGACAGCTGGTGCTAATTTCACAAATACTGCAAACTACAGCCACGAATACTAATGGATGCAGCATTTCTCAGTAAATACTTCAGTGTGGTGTTTACCAAGACCTATTTGATGTCACTGCAGTACTGCAACTAGGATGCCAATGGATTTCACAATGGTTGAACTAGAAGAGTGACAACAGTGGAAAAGCAGCAAGACCAACACGAACAGCAGTGAGGATACAAACCACATTAGAAACACAGGTACAAAACTAAAAGAAGTTTTTACACAGAGGCCTATACTCCCAAGAGGTGTACTTGTACTTAGGCAGCTGCAACTTTTCCAGGAATACAGTAAAACTAAAGGAACCACTGAGGACCCAACATCAATTTGGATCTACGCAGCTGCGTGATAGAGAGCTGGTGGCATGTTAGACAACAGAGGGAAAAGTGTTAGGTAATGATCAGCGTCTTTCTTTTCCGGACCTACACACACACAAACACACACCTTCAGTAGTTATACAGCAAAGCATAATTGTACACACATCCCACACAACTGAAAAATTACACTTTAGCATCCTTAGCAGTTTTAGCTGGCTTTGCAATCACTAACTGCAGCAGGTCTCTCAGACACAAATAAAAAGTATAAACTCTGCTGTGCAAATGATACCACGAACCATATGAAGGGACATGCTGTCTTTCTGACATGTTCTAAATATGAGACTACAGCTCAGGCATCTGTAATTTTGTTCACATCCACATGCAAAATGACTGGTTCAGTTCTGGTCTTAGCAGGCTAGTCCTACTTGAGGGGTTAATGTCTGGATGCTGTTGGTCCTCTAGGGTCTTTCCAGGCAGAAAAATTCAAACACAAACCACTATGAGATTTTCCCAAAGTCCCAGCACAGCACCAGCAAGGACCCCACCATTCAACTGTTCTGAAGCTAAGTATTAGGATGTAAATGTTAAGAGGACATTAAGTCCTCTAAATCTTACCATGGCTTTATTTTCTTTAATATTCATGGCTCTTTTAAGCAGAGCACTGGAACTTTCCTCCTGTGTTTCTTTCATGTCTTCTTCTGATTCTGAAGCAGAGCCCTCTAGTTTATCCCACCACTTACAGCTTATTTCTTTTGAATGAGGTGTGAGGGATTCACTTTCCTTCAGAGGTAAGTTAGAAAACTCCTGTTCAGGAACTTTTTTCTCAGATGACTTTCTGGTGGGAAACTGTAAGGCAACACGGAGGCCAAAGCTTTTTCTTTTAGGGGAAACTTTATTCTTCTCCTCTTCTTCCTCGCTACCCAATAAATGATCATGTTCTTCATCACTCAAATCCGACTCTACTGCCTAGAGGCAGGAAGAATCCCATGTTATATTATTGGCTGTGACACAAAAAAGGTCATTTTTAAATCACTAATTCTAGGCAGCAGCCTCACCACCCAAAGGCACAGTCATAAGTTCACTTAAGCCAACAAATATTTAAAAGTTCACAGTACACCACTTCTCCCTGTGCAGAGACCAATACAAAATCTACATATTAACAGTCTGATACAGATATGGCTGGTGGTTGGCTTTAAAGGAACATTCTTGCCCAGCACAGTCTACAAGCAGGGGAAGAAGTCCTCATGTCTCATATGTAATATTAAACTAAATAAAGCTTTTTATCTCTTTTAAAATATTTTTCTTCAGCGTGAAGAAAGAACATCACAGTGTATCACAAACACTCCTATTAGAACAGGAGGTTTACACAGAAGAAACAGAAAAAAAACAAAGTTAACATATACATTCACATGTACA
>JBCJKH010028332.1:0-12887 GCA_039877255.1 Loriculus beryllinus | reverse complement strand
TCCAACCCCCCTGCCATAAGCAGGGACACCCCACACTAAACCATGCCTCCCAAGGCTTCGTCCAACCTGGCCTTGAATCTCATTTTCCTTTTTTATATAATTAAACAGTTTTTAAAAGCAATCACTGAACCCTAAAAAATACAGCAAGTTTGTTTACACGAGAACTGCAAACTATGGGGTTTGCGGAGAGTAATAGCTTACACAGCCTTGACACAGGCTCGGAGTACTACTGCACTCAGAAAATGCAACTGGGCCAAGGCAATCTCTTCCTACCTTTTTTCCTGGCTCCAGGGAATCACGATTAGCATAGCTGTTTTCTGATAACAAGCTCTGTCTGGAAGAAAAATCTTGGAACCCCAGAAAATCTTCACTGTCACTGGAGGAATTAAAAATGTCAGCCACATCCTTGGGTATCTGCTTCTGATTCAAAACAAGAGAGAAGATACAAGTCAGACATGCCAGCTTATTAGGAAAACTCAAATTAGCAACAGTTCAACTTACCTTTATACTCCTATGCAAATACAAATCTGTTTCACAAAATATGCTATATGTAAACTGTGCCTTATTTAGCTACACTCCAGGAAAACTCAGTAGACTGTTTTAATCCCTAAATATAGACTCCAGATTTGGGGCTAGGGAGGGGATGTGATATGCAGGGTGTTTAACTCCGCAGAACAGCACTCAGATGTAAAAATATGTATGCCTAATCTTTGCAAGCATATGCTCAGTGCATCCTTTATCCATAATGAAACTCACCACTGTTCCTCTTCTCAATGGTGAGCAATGCACCTTCAAATGTAACAAAATGCTAATCGAGTACACAGAAACCTTAATATTAGATGCAATAACAGTACCATTACATATTTTAGCAGACACTTAGCTAACTCTCAAAATAAAACCAATGCAACTCATTCTCTTCTGTCAGTACTGCTGCGGAGCTTTTTCCACAACACTTGGTAAGAACTGAAAATCTATTTTAACCAAAAACACTTCTTGTTTGCAAGAAGCACACAGTGTAGCCCACCAGGAGGAAGCACTGCCAAAGGCAGGCAGAGGCACTTTCTAATGTGACCAAGGTTCAGAGTTCAAGAAGTGTGATCCTAGCACAGGAGACTCATATCACCACATCCAACCATTCCCTTTGACCACATGCATTGAACAAGCACTTCAGATAATCCTCTCTAGCTAGCTCACTACATGGAGAGGCCTACCTGAAGCCTGCCACCCTCAGACAGCTCCCACCTAGCCTGTTTTTAGGATTTGGTGTGTGGAAGGACAGGGTGAACAAATCCAGCCTTAAAAATGGAGGCAGAAGGCATTTTGCCAAGTTTCAGAACATGGTTTTAAACATCCCAGCATCATCTGCAAAACCATTCAGTCATTCAGAAATACTCAGGGAAAAAAGTGCCCGTATCACTCAACAGCACCCTACATCCCCAGGACATGACACATGCTACTCCTAACTAAAGCAAGCCTTTTGGCTGTTTGCTGTGTGATAAAAGTCACACATGGATTTCCCACTCCCCTCATTAACTCTAGCAAACACGAGATCAAGAGCTGCCTGGTGAGAGAGGCCAGTTCTTCCAAAGGAGGTAATTTCCAGCCCTAAATATTCAAGCAAAAATCCCCAACATGAAGTCCAGTACAAGAGCAGCCTGTCTTTGTCTGCCATCACAGACAACCAAGGCTGCTCATACACGGCCTTGTACAATGATTGTTTCTACTATTATTTTATCCTTTATTTATTTATGCCAAGACAATGGCCCAAAGGCGGCTCATTCTTCAAAAGTAATGTTGCTGACAACATTCCTCCCCCATTAAAAGATCAAACAGCACTTTGACCAAAGCCTCACTCTCTGAAGCAAGCTACACTAATGGGTATACATGGGCTTAACTTTGTTCTTGCTCCACTTTTATTAAGCTGATGTAGACTGATGCAAAACTGATTCACTGCGACTTGAGTAAGAGCAGAATGCACAACCCAATGTATTGCATGATCCAATGCACTGCAGAAGTTGTGTTGTCCACATTTGAACCCCTTTGGATATTCCCTTACCCCCACCTCTTAAACAAATGGCCAGAATCCACCTCCCTTGAAATTCACTTGATCCAGAGCAGCATTAAAAATAAAGCACTATGCATTTTAACGGAAAAACATATAAGGAGCTGTGAGCCTCACTGCTATGAATAAACCGCTTCCAGGAGCCACTACATTAATTCTTGCGCCAAGTTAGCCACTGCTGTGATTACTTTATGCCTGACAAATTTCTTCTTTGCCTATTACCTCTAGACCTGCACCAGAGGAGCCGTTATGGGGGTGTAATTACAGATTTTAAACAAAGAAAGAAACCAAAAAATTCTTTCCCAATAGAACACCTTTTTTTGATGTTTATGTATCCCCAAATGCTAAGATACTGATGTAAGTATCTTACTGTGGAATTTAACAAATTTTTAGTTTGTGCCTTGCTCCCTGTAGCCCAACTACGAAGAATCTCAGTCATTGGTAAGTCTCCATTTCACTGAAAAGGCCTAGGCTAGCAACAGACAACACCTGACACATGAGGTGGACATACTCCAGGAGTTCAAAAAGAGCATCCTTGACTTTATTCCCATCATACATTGCCATCAGCAGACATCAAGGATGAGCTTGCACTAACCACCTCTGTGATAACGCAGTGTTTACTGTTATTGTGTAGTTCTGGAAGCCACAGATATTTGCATTTTTTTCAATTACAACATTCAGAAACTGATTTATAATCAACATAAGAGCCTAGCACTTTAACACTGTCAACAAAGTAGCGTATACAAAGGAAGAAAATAGGTATCTGCCTAAACAAAATGTCAAAATATTCATGTTTAAACACTTGAAAGATCATAGAATTACAGAATATTAGAATGGTTTGGGTTCGAAGGGACCTTAAAAATCCAGATACTTCAAGAGAGGAGCTTTTTGGCACTAAATCTCTAAAGACACAAAGGCGATGCACATTTCAGGCTTGCTCAGGGAAAATATTTCAAGTTGAACAGTCCACAGGTTCAGACACAGTGGTCTGCTGAAATGCTGCAGAGATGTGAGAAATACTACTTTTTAAAGTTACTAGTCAAAAGCTAAGTACTGAAAATCTGGTAAAAGCTGGAAACAATTACCTGCTGCTGAAAAAGTCAAAGCAGGAAATTTTATACCTATTGAGCTCAGTTATTTTTGTACATAAAAACCACTTACTTGTTTAAACCACCCACAAGGTACTTTTCAAAAGCAATGGAAAACAGTCCCTGCTACAAATGCCCCCCAATCCAACTACTGCAAGAATGACCATCTAAGTTTTTCATACGGAAGATTAAGGTTCAAGACATCCCCATCTCCCAGTTTCCCCATCTCTAAATTTGACAAAATACCACTCATGCACCCAGGAATGCACCAAGGCTTTGTTTGGCTGCATGGAGGAGAGCTATGTACCTGCAGAATTGGGAGCAGACAGCCTGTGCGTGCCTGTGGGTGCTGGCAGGTCTGGCACCAAGGGTGAAGGATGGAAAACAAGGCCAGGAGGGATGTCAGACCTGTGTCAGCAATGCTCCCACACATCCACATGAGTGATGTGAGAAAAAAGGCACCTACGGTCCCTCCCAGTCAAACCAACGTTTTTCTTACTGCCATCCCCACAAATTCCACCTCCTTTGTTAGACAAGGAGAAAAAGAAAAGCCCGAGGTGATTTACTTTCCACATCAACAGGAGGAATTCTAGTGTCTCAAGTGAAAAAGCAACTTTCCTAATACCAAACCCAAAACAGATGCAACTTGACCTTCTGCAAGGCAACTCTCCGGCAGGCTGTGAGTAGATAACTGCTTCTGTGTGCGTATGCCCAGAGCTTCAGTGGGAAGCATCAGAGTTATTTCTACATCACTGTCCACCCTCTTTAGTATTTTTAAGAGATATTTGTATATGTCACTTCCATTGCCAGTTGTCACACTAGCACATTCCTCTCTGACAATGTATCAGGAGAACATACCGTGGAAAAAGCAGGGTTAGATGTAATTCTCTATTTTTCGCTCCTACCATGGAAAAAAAAAATTAAAAAAAAAAAAATAATCAGTTGCGCTGTGTTTCCCTCATTCAAGTTTGCACAATGCATGGGCATTCCTGTTTGAAGTAGAGGAATGTTCAAACCGAAATTATCCAAGTTTATTCTCCAACCAGTACTCACACAAACCAAGCTTGTGCAAAGTCACACCTTCAACATACACTAGAAAAGTTTGTCCCAGGCTCACTATGGAGGTAAGACCAAGGCACACCACCCATGGGTTACAGGCACTGGAACCGCATTACTAGGTTACTGGGTCTGGAACTCATAGCCCCAGAATAACAACCAAATGGGGAAGCACTCCAACTGTGTTGAAGCACTGACAATTATGGGCAGCACTACAAAAAACAGAGAGCCCCAGACAGAATGCCGATAGGTGCCAAACCAAAAAACCCCAAACTATTTATAAGTCAAGATCCTGGTCTTCCACTAGAATCATAAAAGGCGAACAACATTGTATGAAAGCTTAATTTTAAACATCATATAAATGTGTGATGCGGAAGGCAAAGAGAGGCAAAGTCATGTATTGCAGGGCAAAAGAACCACATAACTAGATGCACAGTCAAAAGGATTGCCAGCACTAGCCAGCCTAAGATTCAAGGGCAACAATGCAATTTAGGAAGGCAAGGAGATCCCAGAAGAGCTCTCCAATTTCTCAACAGCACCAAAGCAAAAAACCCGAAACCTGCTGGGCAGAGCAGTATATTCCTAGCACAAGTGACAACAGGGTGAAAAGTCAAGTGAGTGTTCAAAGAGAAGGAACAAGGGATAAAATTAATCACAGGTTTATAATCTTTGCAGGGATACTTTGATTCCATGGAAGGTGAAGATAAATATTGCCTGTGCCTATGTATCTGTCACAGCAACAACTCCTGGAACTTCCAGGGTGGTTCCACCTGTTCCTGTGAAAAGTTATGGTAATTTTCACTCCAGTCAACCTACTGCTAAAGCCAAGTACTCCACGAAACTTTAGTAAGCTCAGCTATTTTCAGAACAGTAGAGCATGGTTTTTACAATGCTTCATTTAAACTGATAATTAAATAAATTAAAATCCATCGAGCTACTCTATCCTACAGTATAGAATGCCCAACCCTCATAATCACAAGGCAAGTTACTTAAAATGCTACCTTCCATA
The DNA here is from genome assembly GCA_039877255.1 of Loriculus beryllinus. Lineage (NCBI taxonomy): Eukaryota > Metazoa > Chordata > Aves > Psittaciformes > Psittacidae > Loriculus > Loriculus beryllinus. The sequence continues at coordinate 7,672 of JBCJKH010028332.1, read as the reverse complement.
GGCAATACCTACCTGGAAATTACCCCCTGCTTTTCAAAAACACTGATAATAATGGGAATATCAGCATGCAGCATACAAACACAGTCCAAATACTCTGTTAGTTACTACTATCTCTTCTTTTGTATTATCTAGTAACTCACGGATACATACAGTATTAACACCTATTTCAGAATTAATTCTGCATGATTCAACAGCACCCCTTTCCTCTGTGGTGGTGCCTAGTTACTACCTAAGCCCCAGCATTCCAAGGAAAACACTTGTGCAACAGGCATGCAACATGTCCCTTCTTCATGTCTGGATTACTAGCATTCAGGTTTTCTGGGAGCAAAAGGTTTGTCAGCCAGCAGTCCTTTAACAAGCTCCATATGCTGAAACTGCTGTGCAAGGACAGCACAGCAATTAGATCCTGGAATGGGAAATTAGACCCTGGGATGGGAAATGTAACTGTAGGTCTGAAGCAAGTTTGTACTGCCGACTTCCTTGGCTATTGCTTTAAACGGAGGCACAAACTCACAAGCTAGCTCACTAGTCAGCAGACCTGTGACTTTAGGGACAAGGAAACCACATCCCTGCTGCTCACCAGTGTGCCACAAAGAGGAGCAAGAGCCAGCAAAGGCCTTGCTCAGCCAAAAACAAGCTTCCATGAGAAACAGGAAAGTACTGAGAACAGCCTGTGTCCTTCTCCCCTTTGCTGAGCCTTACCAGAATCATGATGTGCACCATTTTACCTATGCAGCAGAAAGGTGAGTAGCAGACAGTAAGAGCCTCTCATTACAGTACCAGAGAAGTGCCATTCGCTTCTATTGTACGATGTCAATCAGATTTCTGCCAAATTATTCTAGTGTCTTTATCTCCCCACTGCCAATGGCGAGCATGAGGTCATTACAGAGGTGGAAGGTTTACAAAGTCCCTGAGAGGACAGAGGTCCTAACAGATGCTTCAGCGTCACTACAACCCTCCTGTTAACAAAAACCCACGTAAAGCCCTAACCTTCCATCAGCAAGAGCTGACCAGAGATGCTGATATTCTTGCTCCTTCCCACTACATGGAAGATTCACCACACCACTTCCCAAGAATGGAACCACAAAAACTGATGCAAGTGAGAACCAGGCAGGGACCAGACCACAGTTTGGTGCAGAGATTAAATCATAGAATCATAGAATGGTTCGGGTTGGAAGAGACCTTAAAAACTATGCAGTTCCAATCCCTCTGCCACGGTCAGGGACACTTTCCACTTGACCAAGTTGTTCAAAGCCCCTGTGTCCAACCTGGCCTTGAACACTGCCAGGGATGGGGCGGCCGCAGCTTCTCTGGAAGCACGCCTGGGTTTGTCCCTAAGCCTCCAGCTTTACCAACACACGTGTATACTCAAGCAGCTCAAATAAATGTTTGCGGTATCGCGCCATTTCAACAAAAAAAGGAACAGAATTAAAATAAAATATTAAAAACTAGCTGTTTTAAAGCGACGCCTCCAGGCTTATACACGCAGAGAGCGTATATTAATTAATTAATTAACAAAGCTCCTCCCCAACAACCTACGCTTGGCCCTTACTAACCACGCTACAGACCCACCACCGCCTCACGGGCGGCCTGCAAACCCTGCCCAGAGCTCTGCCATCTCAGAGCCCCCGCGCCACGTGGAGGGCGCCGGCGGGACCACGGGGCCTCCACGCTCACTGGGGCCGCGGAGGAGCGGGGAGCGGACAAAGGCCGCCGCTGCCGGGGGCAGGCGGGGAGCCGGCAGGCCGGCGCCCTCCCCCAGCGGCCATGCATTACCCGCCCGGCCCCCCCAACCAGCCGTCCGGCTCACCTCGCCGCGGCTCGCCGCTACCACCGCCGCGCCCCACCGTCTCCTCCGCCGCCGCCGCCGCCGCCCGCGCCGCACCATGGCGCACGGAGCAGCCCGCCCTGCCGCGGGAGGAGGAGAAGGAGGATGGAGGAGGAGCGGAGGGTGGAGCCGGCTGGCGGCGGCGGCAGCGGCGGGAAAGGCGAGATGGGGACGGGCTACCCTGCGTGGCCTGGCTGGGGATGGGCAGCGGCAGTCAGGGTGCTCCTGTGATCCGGGCTCTCTGAGGGCTCCCCCGGTGGCATCCAGTGTCGTCGGTGGTTTGCTGCACGCCCCTCACGCGGCAACGGCCGTCAGCGTGAAAGGAGCAGTCTTGTCTGGGGAATACACTTTTATAAAATCATGGACTGCTCTGGGTTGGAAAGGACCTTAAGATCATCCGGTTCCAACCCCCTGCCATGGGCAGCGACACCCTTCACTAGACCAAGTTGCTCAAAGCCCCGTCCAACCTGGCCATGAACACTGCCAGAGATGAGGCAGGCACAGCTGCCCTGCATCCTCAAGTAATTTAAGTATTTACTTATGCAGTGTGGATGTGGAGCTTAATCCTTTCAAAACAACTTTGGAATAAAAGGAGAACGGATGTGATGTAGCTTTAAATGAGGTCTGCGAGCATTCCCCAGCTTCAGAGTGAACTGCCCTTAGCTTCAACAGTGCAAGTGAAATCTTAGAATCACAGAATGGTTTGGGTTGGAAGGAACCTTAAAGATCATTCAGCTCCAACCCCCTGCAACGGACAGGGATACCTTCCACCAGACCTGGTGGCTCAAACCCCCACCCAGCTTGGACACTGCCAGGGTTGAGGCAGCCGCAAAGGTGGAAGTGAGGGAAGCAAAGCTGGGGTTTTTTCAACAGCAAGAGTGGAAAATGAATCAAATTACAGAAAATTAATTGAAAAAATTGGAATATATAATTTTTTAAACATTTTTCCGATTTCCTATTATGTTGTATTCTTCCACTCTTCAGCTGGAAGGAAGAACAATGAAAATAAAGACATGGAAACTATTTTTCTGGTTTCCTCTGAATAACCTGTATTCCTCAATTAAGAATTTTAATTTTTATTCAAAACTTAACAATATAATAGGGTTGGAACTAGACGATATTTAAGGTTCCATCCAGCCACGACCATCCTATGATTCTATGTGTCCCTTCATTAATCAAGGAGGGTGTTACTAGATTAGGCACTTTATTTTATGAATACTGAGTAGTTCAGTGACAAAATAAGCCCTTTGAGCAGAGATGTGCTCATAACGATGGGTGATCAGTTGAGGCAGAGGTCCATGCACAGCTTCCCTCTGTGCTCCTGGCACTGTCAATCTTCCTTTGTCTAATGCAGTGTGAAGCAGATCTGGCAGAAACCTGTTGAGATGGTATTTCCCTGCTGCAACTGTGGTAATGGAGTGGTGCACTCTCCATTAACTCTCATGATTAAGGTGCACTTGATAAAGTTCCCCTCCTTTTTCCCATTCCTCCATCTGAACATTTTTCCTTCATAAGCAGATCATCCATCTCAATAGGATGGCCTCTGAAGATGGCTCACAGAGAGACCTCTTGGGATTGGCAGTGAAGTAGCTTCAGTGTTTGCCAAATTCATTCTGCCTACAGTGATAAGTTCCCAGGTTTGACTGGCTATTTTAACTACTGCACTTTAAATATTGACTTAAAATAAGAGTCAGAGAAAAGTAATGTTTTTGTAGAAAAGTTGAGACAGATCAGAAATGGTTGTCTTCTGCTCCTCTCTGAACAGCCACCCTAAAACATAGAAAAGCCTCTCCATGTATCCTGGGATCTGAACCTCAGTAAGTACTTCCCCATGTAAGCGCTTGAAAGTCTTTCTATTCCAGCCATATGGACAGTATTTGTTAGGAGAGAACATGAGGAAAGTAGTTACATGCAAATAAAGAACCGTTTAGCCAAAGCAGGCCATTTAAATACTGGTTTGCACTGCAATAACCACTATAGAGGCGCCTGCAGTTGTCAGGCTTCAGAAACAAGCTTTGGGGATGAGGTGGGGAGGAGGGAATTCAGTAGAATGTATAATATCAGCAAAATTGAAATGCAAACTTTTAAAATACGAAAGAATAAAGATATCTTGTGTGAAACATTCCTGAAAGAAGTATAGTTTATGTATTCCACTGCTGACCCTGGGTTTGGTTCTTTCACTTGTCCCCAGCAGTCTGCAGTATGAAACACTTTGTTAATAGCTGTCAAGATGCTATCTTGGATAGCAAACAACAGATTTAAAATGACTGTGTTGACTGTCCTGTGCTAAATCAGAGTAAATAAATGCATTCCATTACAATAGATATGAGGCTATTATGCTGTTACAAATACACTATAAACTGTTCGATAATACCTTCAGCTATTTTATGCAATTTGTTGTTTTGTTTCTCTTCTTCTAACTTTCCACTTCATTTTGTATTTTCACAATTGGTTTTTTCCCAGTGTTTTCAAGCCCTTTGTGTCAGCTATTGCGCTATATGTTGCTTTATTAAAAATGTGGGGGGAGGGGAGGGGGTGGGGGTGGTGTTTAAATTTCATTTGTTTAATTCATCTGCAGCCGTACCTCAAATACTTCAGTGTGGATTTTCCATCACTGAGTTCCTGCCCATTTTCTTTACCTTTTTTCATATGACTTCAAAAGTTTTTTAACCCCAAATAGCTTTTATGTCATTGCCTTGTCTGTAGGATCTCATCAGCTGGTCAGGTGAGGTTCATCTGGATTCCAGGTACTTTTCAACTTCATCCTAGTATATTAATCCTGACTTATTTTTTAACAACAGAGTCTAGAATAGTTTCTGACCTTACTCATCATCCCATGATGATAAAGGTGCTGATAATGTCTCCATCCAGGTACTCAGACTTCAAAAACTGGACCAGGGAACTCATTAATAAATTCTATCTTGGGTTGGTGTAACCATTATAATCAGACTATAACTTTCTGAACAGAACAGACATGTACTGAAGGAACTGTATGCGGCTCAGAATATGTATCAGGTATAGCAGATCTGTCAGTTTATGGGGGCCATCTCACTAACATGCTAGTGATGCACAGTAAAATCACAAGACGGGACCACCATCTCTCTGAAGTGACCTTGTAAAGTCAAAATTGCTTTGCTATTAGTTTTGAATGAACACATACCACTCTAGATTATAATTCTGGACTTTAACACTGTGAAGTGACCAAGCTGGGTAAATATTAAAATCAGTCCTCAGTCCTGAGCTCCCTCACTCACTGCTGTCTCCAACAGTCTCTAATTTGGGAGCAGTTGTAATGATGACTGGTGGCTTTGCTCCCATCTTCCTCCCACCACGTTTCTCTGAGACCTGTCAAGTATTTTAAGTAGCATGCACTTTCCCACACTTCTCAATGAATGCTGACATACCTAAAGGATTACTTTCTGCTGAGAGGAATTGTAATCCTCTTTTCCTGCGCTGCAAATCCTCTAGTAAGTGAAAATCAAAGGCCAAGGTCTGTTCTGCTGTGCAGGGCAAATCACCATCTCAGAAGGTACAGAAGAAAACAACGAATCTAGGATTTACTTGTCATGCTTATCCAGGAGCTTTGTCCTTGCCTATTAATTCATTGCCATCTTCCATCACTATTTCTGGTGCTTTGATATATTCTAGTTTGGTTTCTAATAGCTGTATGAACCACATACAATTGTTATGTGAATGATGCTCAGGACAAAATGCTTCTCTGGAAGGTATCTTCAAAGAGCTACATGTACTAAATTGCCTTAACTGGAACCGAGTTTTTACTATTACATGTTCTGTTAACAAACCCCAGAAACATAATTTTAACTTATATACAAACCCCAGTGTTTTTTCAAACTGCCTAAAGTCAATTTGGAGACTGTTTTGAAAAGCTAGTGCCAAAGATACAGGTGGTGGTGAAGGTTTGCACTTCGAGGGTGAGGTGTCAGTGGTACCTGACACAACAACAAAAGCAAAGACGTCCCTGCTACCTTGATTTCCACCCACCCATCTCAGAACATTTCCTCACACGTGGTGAGGAAGCCACAAATTGGCTTGCGGGTGAGTCTGAGGGCGAAATTTGTGTGATCTTACACTACCAACTGAAAATTAAGCCTCTGGTTAATCTGTTGCAATAGTAGCCTTAATACTGCCCCAAGAGAGCCTTCCCTATGCTCTCTCACGTTTCCCTTGAAAGAGCAGCAACAAGTGGTGGTGTTAGCAATAAAGTTTGCATTTCTGAAAATTTCATTTTCTTGTTTCGTGTTGCAAACTAATGCTTTGTTTCCAGTCATTTATAAAGTAGATGAACCAGGATTAATGTCCCCTCCCCTTTTCTGTTACACTCATTATACAGCAAGTTGTACTTACAAGGTAGATGAACACCAGCTCACAGCTTCCTCACAGAAGGTGTTGCTTTCATTACGCTACTGCTACAGCAAAAAATCCACACTCCAAATTTGTGAGAGGATCCTTGGCATCCTTTTCTTGATCTAATCCTGCAAGTGTCAGGTCAAGGTGAACAGTCATGTCCTTTGCTAATTAATTAATCCTAAAATTCCTTGTTGATATTTGGATGTGTCATGTGGTTTTATTAATTCTTAGCTGCATTTCAGCCCACTCTGATGGATGACTGCTTCCAAACTGCTTGTGAGAGAGCTGTGTTAGATTTAGCTAATTCCTCCATGGGTAAATTCTGCAGCATCAGCAGAGCTGGACTGCTGGAGCAAGATTCCTATGGACAACACTAAGACGACCGATGTGATCTAGTAAATGCCATTTTATTAGACAAAGTGTTCACCTTATATAGGGATCGCTAGTATAATTACATCGATCTGGCAATTGCTAATTGGATACCTCAAACCTCAACAATACTATGATTAGATAACATTGTCCTGGGAACTCGAACATCAGAGTATCTCAGCTGCTTACTTCTGAGATCTTGCAGCTGGTGTTTCTGTACTCCTTCATCCAGTTTATCTCGGTTCTCAGTCTTCGCAGTCGCGGTAGCAACCAGTGGAGGTTCTGTGGTGGGGGGGTGCGAGGGGGGGAACACTGGGCTTCACGATCTCACTTTTTGACTTTAATGTCTCTAAAACAGTTCTCCAAATGACTAACAGATTTTTCACAATGTAACTGTCTTTTGTGGCTGTGTTCCACAGCTTAACTCCTGCTGCATTCCACAAAAAGACCTCTGATACGGTAGACTCATCAATCTCTGGATAACACGTCTTCGACCATTTCAACATTAAATTTAAGTCTGTCTCTTTAAAGGTTGCTCCCTTCACCTTAAAAAGGACTGAAAACATCCATAAAATGGAGGCTTCTTTCTTAGCAATTTTTTCACAAGTCCTTGTGCTTTTTTGATGGTACCTCAGGAGCAGTGGCCGCAAAAACAGATGCCACCTGTTTTCATTTCCTTCGAAGTCGTGACGCGGCAGTCAAAGAGGTTAAAAAATGGGTTGGAGGATTTTACAACAGATGCTGGAGCTGCAATGATTACAGTTTCTTGCTCTTTTTGTTTTTTTGGTGATAAAGCTGCAAAAGCAGAAGCGGTTGCTGCCTGCTCCCCCTTCATAGTTTGCGAGGTCTCCCAAATTAGTTTCCACATAGTGGAGGACTTTTGGACTTCTTTTCCGGCTTTTTCCTCATCACTAACTGAAGTAGACAGTTCAAACGCAACAGCAATACCCTGAATTAGTCCTATGCCTTTTGCCCATAATAGCAACCGTTTGAGGGTGTCTTCATATATTTAATTCCTCTCTTAGAGAGTGTATGTTGGAGGAGTTTCACTACTGATGCCTCCTCTTGAGACCATGTAGACCCCATCTCCTCCCCGACCGCTCACCT
>JBCJKH010028331.1:0-12003 GCA_039877255.1 Loriculus beryllinus | reverse complement strand
GAACACCTACCACCAGACCATGTAACCCAAGGCTCTGTCCAACCTGAACAAGGATGGGGCATTTACCAATTCTCTGGGCAACCTGTTCCAGTGCCTCATCACCCTCACAGTAAAGAACTTCTTCCTTGCATCTTATAATATATCCTTACATCTTCCTTATATCTTATATCTGAACTTCCCCTGTTTCAGTTTAAACCCATTATCCTGTCCTACTGCTATAGTCCCTGATGAAGAGTCCCTCCCCAGCACCCTTGTATGCCTCCATCAGATACTGGAAGGCTGTTAACTTTTATTTCATGTGGTGGAGTCCACTATGTTAACGTGGCAGTCTGTCTGTACAGCAGCCCACCTGCTTGCAAATGTTACCATCATATAGGTATGAAAACATACAAACATTGCATACAGACAACTCAGACACTTACCAAATGCTTGAAGTTTGCCAGAGTGGAAATCATTCAGGAGACTCAGAAGTCCCCTTTCCATTTCCTGGACGTCTGACACATCTGTGAGAAAAGAATGCTGGATTGGGGCTGCCTGTGCCCCTTTTGCTTCACCTCCAGGAGGTTTGGCTTTCTCTTTTATTACTCTGGAAAAATATAAACAAACCAAAAAGATTACTTCCTGCTTTCACTTTTCCTGAGAATCTGAATGTAAGATAAGTGTACATGTGGGCTTTGAAAATGAAAGGGAAAATAAGTACTATGTTTCAATTACTCCATTTAAGTTAAAAATACAGATCACCTGTTTGCCTGAAGACTAAAGAACAGTATCATTATCTTGACAGTTTGATACTGCAGAATGAAAAATTCCAACAACCTGCTTTCTTACTAACGAATAGTGGGAAACATCAGTGGAGAACATGGATGTTATGGCCACCTTAATACGCTAAAGAGGACCAGTAGTGACACATGGCGCATGGGGTATTATCTACATAAAAAAATCAACCCAAAAAAGGCATCTGCAAACTCTTCAAGTTAGAGGGAAAAACCCTCAGCAAGCATATGCTCCTGTTCTCACAAACGCCTATAGACTGCAACCAGTGTGGAAAACGACTTGCTACAATCTACACAGGAAAGTGACCTTGTCTCCAGATAAATTTTCCTATTTTCTATCCATATTAACATGTAATTGGTATGGAAGCTAAACACAGTTACAGCTAGACAGACAGACATACTGCATCCTAACCTAATACAATTCAGGTAAGGGGCTGTTTTCACCCCTGATTTGCTCATCCATACATGCAAGCAGCCTCTCTCATATGGGCATGGCTGCTTCTGCAGCCTTACAGTAAGTCTTTTCAGAACCTGATTCAGTGAGAAATTTGGAGATTAAAAGTTAAAATTTAGAATACTATGGGATATTAAATAAAATCACAAACTTAATAAAGAACCTTTATTTAATTAGTGAAGATACTACGGTTTACAGCATAGTAAGACCCACCCTTCCCTTCAACACTTCCAAGCTCTGTAAGTCATAAATTCTTTCCTATGGGAAATAATAATTCCTTTTCCAGCCTAACAGTTTCTGTTATCTATAAACATCAGTCTATGTGCTGGAACAACTAATGGTCCAACAATTATCGTATCTGGTTCAGCTCAGAGCAATGTGTCTCAATTTAGGTTTAACTTTGGCTATTTCTACTTAAATTTCGGACATCAAGTAAGATTTGTATGCCAGAAAGGTCATTGATTTTTCTTTCCCCACCTGTATCTAAGGTTTAATACAATATATTACCACTCTGGAAAATTTATTTTATTAGAGTCTTGCAGATCAGGTGAAAACTAATTAAATACTCCTACTCTGCTAGCCTAACAGCAGTTCATCTTCACCTTGTTCTGTCCATTCCCACTTGGAAAGCTCAAGGAATTGTCTGTACTAGCACAACTTGGTAAACTTGACTTACTAATTGGGCAAGAATGTCTTTTCCCAAAACAAAGCAAAAAGGACCTTTTCTTCTCTAGCCAGTATTGTGGACTGCACAAAATTACTTTCTAGTACATTCTCTAATAGCACTGAGACTTAACTGTACACTCAGCTGCAGAAATCAACAATTTATAGCACAACACATTTCCCTTGAAAAATAACAGACTTTACATTGCAGAAATTCATTATTCGTCAGGCCAATACTGGATCCTTCACACAGGCTATCTGTGCTAATGATGACAGTGCAGTATTTTAATCTTCAGCTAATAGAGGACAGTAAACTCAGCCTCCTCTCTCTAGATAACATTTCACTTTAAAATTCCTCTTCACTCATTTATCTACTGTATCTGCCATGGACAAGAAATGTGTTTCCTAACATTAATGAAAATCAACATTCTCAAACTGAAATAGGTGTATCATTATTAACACACAAACTATTACAAGAAGGTGCTTTCTGAAGAGCTGAAAGTCTCTCTGCACACAAGTATGGCCTGGGAACTACTGCTACCCCCGCTGTAGTCCTCAAGCAGAAAACACCAGGAAGTTCCATTTCTAGCACATCCTGTTCAATTCACATCCTTCTTTTCCTGCCCTACTCATCAGTCCCATCCCTGCAGTCATGTAGTATTTGTTCTGCACAGCTGCACATCTGGGGCTCTGCCATCTCCCACACGATGCCCACATCTGCCATATTTGATCACCCAGCTCTTGTCTTTCACCAGTCCCATCAGGCTATTGTCTCTTCAGTTAAACTGCATCAGTATGAATCTACAGCATTGTGTAATAAAAGCTTACAGGAGCAGTGTTGAGCACCTTCCTTTTCTGTAAAATAACCATTCTGTTGCATTAAACACAAACTGCTTTGCTAAAAAAGGCACGTCATCAAAGAATTTCACAAGTCTGAAGCTCGCCCTTTACACTCTGCCCCAGTCAGACTAAGCACCCTTTCATCTGTCTGAGCACAGGCAGGTTTCTGGCTCCCAACTTCCACTGAGCCTGCAAGATGCTCCCAAGCTTACCGTTTTAACTTTGGTTTTTGTACCGCCGGCTGTGGTGCAGGATTGGAAAAGGCTGTGCTTTTACTGACTGGCACTGAGTTTTTCTTGGAGTTAGCAGCCTGAGCAGGGTGAGTGGTAGATGATTTGGGGCTCCTCCTCTTGATCTTCCTTTCTTCCATTGTTTCCAGTTTACTGCATCTAAACTAATCTTGTGTCCTTCAAAGGGAAAGGGGGAAAAAAAGAAACATCAATTAAAACTGGCACTTACAATAAAAGCAAGGGAAAAAACAGGTCATAGTGCACAGAAATACAGCTTTATAGTTTCTTCAAAGATGAGCAGTCACTCATTTATTTAAACAAGAGAATCCAGTTTTCAGAAGCTGCCCAGGCCTGCCTGATTTGCAAAACAGGCAAGAATTCAAATCTTTACACTTCTTTCAGCCGACAGGTATCTCAAAACGATCTCAAGCTTTCCATCCCATGGATTACTGCTAGAAAACACTGTGACTAGTCAAGTTCACCGCAGCCAACACGAGAAACGACGGTGGCATGAGGATGCTGTGATTCACCCTCACCAAACAACCTTCGCTAAAGGAAGGGCCAACAGCTTTCTCACCACTCAGCTGATGCCCGGTTATCGCTGCCGTTACACACGCACGTAGGCGGGACAGGTACTGCCCGATAACACACCCACTATCATACGTGCTATTATGGGTTCTACCTCACGATCTCCCCACCTGGGGAAGCGCCTCCTCCGAGATCCCCCACTGCAGGAGGCGACAGAGGGTGCCGTGAAGGGGGCACCACGACGCTGTGCACCACACCTAAGGCCACTCCCCACCTGTGGCGCAGGCAGCCCTCGTAGCTCACCGCCATTTTACCGGCACGGAGACTCGAAACACCACCACTCACCACGACCACCGCCACACGTTAAACGCCCGCCGAAGCGCACGCCCCGCCCCCCTGGCCAGCCCCGCCCCCTGCCCGCGCGCGGATATCCCCCCCCCCCCCCTTCCCCAGGTCTCGCCGGCTCTCACCCCTCCCCTACGGAAGCGGCAGGCTCCGGTCACATGACCGCAGATCAGGGCGGAGCGGCCCCGGCTGCCGGCCTGCGAGAGGCATTGTGGGAGTTCCGCCCCCACCGGCGGCGGCCGGGCTCATCGTGCGGGCAGAGCGACTACCGTTCCCAGAATGCCTCGCGGCACCCCCGCGCGTGCGTAAGGCGCGCCTTTCTTCATGGTCGAGTTCCCCCCGCCCCAGCGCGAGGCCGGGGTAGCCGTTAAGGGCAGCAAGGGGCGGGGCTGCGCTGACGGGCAGCTGGCGGCAGGAGGGACGGAGGGAGGGGGGCAGTTTCTGCCGCCATATCCGGGTCACACATGGACAGCTGTCTTTGGTTTCGGGCCTCGTCGCTTCTTGCTGCTGTGGAGCCCTCCAGTGTGCACACGCATATCCCGCTGGTCACAGAGGCGTCCCTGGCCGTGCTGGCAGTGCTGGTGAAACAACGAATTCCATAGTTCTAAAACGCGATAAACGGAGGCAGAGCAGAAAGCGGCTGTCCCCGCCTCGGCAGTAGCGTCTTCCGTGCTCCTTGGGACTTTCGGAGATCTGTATTTGTCTCCTACAGAGATAGAGTGGCTCGAGCGTGAATGGTTTTGTAGGTTCGAAGCTTCAGGGACATGCTGTCATCAGTGGCGAGGCCTGTGCCCCAGAGGGCAGCACCGCTTCGCGCTCCGGAGCTCCTTCAGCCTCGGTCGTTCTTAGCCTTAGCCATCGCCTCCCCGGCCGTGAGCTCCCTTCAGCAGTAGCAGGGGTAGGTACCAGTGTGATAGACAAGGACGACCTGCTTTTCTGTCATAGAGCTTCACCGCCGCAACGTATGTTCCGGGGGAGGAGAGGAGGGTACTGCGTCAAGACGCGGGTGACCCTGCTGCCGTGTTCAGCTTGATGCACCGTTCAGTCTCTCCCCAGCCTTGGTTCCAGCCCTGAACAGTTGTCTTGTAGGAACGTAATTTTCAAGGCAGGTGATACTGGCAGGGCATGCCTATCTAGCCTTAGTAATTAATAAATTCATCTTTCCCAAGTCTGTTTCCCAATGCTGTCGCTATTGTAGGGGAACTCAATTGCATTTGTGGTCATTGCTTATCTCATCAGTGCTCCCTGGCTTTGTGGACTGGAATGCTTGGCACATCTTTCCCATCTGCAGCTGGTAGTTCATGGTGGTTTGTACCCAATGTGGCGGTAGTTTGTTGCCTAGAGAGATTAACTTATAAGTTCTCTCTGCAATTTATCTGTCAACTGGAATATTTTCTACTTGCAATGAGACCTTGGTTTTTACCTGAGAAACATGTTTGTTTGTAAGTGTGTGTTTTCTGATGTAAACTGTAAGTAAGACATTACTTACCAGCTGTGAAAGGTGATATAATCCTCATCAGCCAGAGTGAAAACATCAGCCAAAAGCTTTTGCTAGTGTTTGCAAGGGTATGTCTCTATAAAAAGCTATGGCATAGCTTAACAGACATGCGGCTAGGATGCACTCGTACCTCTGTCTAGACCTTATATGATACCAAAAACTGATTCCCTACTTGTACCCTGATCCCTGAACCTCCTTACGGATCTTCAATTAGACCCAAGGGGCCATTAGATGTAACAGTGCTTCATCAAGACTTCTGTGGGACACCGCACCTGTGAGACTCAGTGTGCACTCTGAGTCCAGAAAGTGGTGCTGTTAAATGGAGATTGTTTGCAATGCCTCTCAGGTGAAAGACTGGGACTAAATGTCCACTGAAGGTGACTGGGTACAGAAAAGTGATTCCTTGCAGCAGGACACAGCTTGGGTTTGATGTGCTGGATCAGTTCTGATACATTATGAACAGTTCTGTGTAAGGGATCCATACTGGTGATACAGTGACAGTTCACGTGTAGCAACAAACAGTCTATGGGTGTTTACATGTAGGCTGCAAGTCTCAAAGAGAAAAGGCCTGAGTGAGAAGAAGGAAAACTCTATAACATTGGAGATAGATCAAACAAAGAGGTGGTGGTACAAGACTGAAGGGGCAGACAGGGAAGCAGGAATGGTTTTTTATCATCTTTTTGATTCCTTAATACAAAAGGCATCTGATATCTAGTTTGGCATGCCAGCAAAAATCACACAGGCTGTAAGCCAGTTACAAATTCTCAGACATAGGGCTGCCCAAGTAGAATCATTCACACACATACGTATGTGTGTATATGTATTTGGGTGGCTACAAAAACTGGAAAAAGAAAGACTTACAGACAGATTTTTGTAGCTGGTGGGAGATTTGTATGAGATAATGACTGTTTTTGCAGGGTAACTCTGGAAATGTTTCTGTTCATTCAGCTCATTTCTCACATGCTTTGTAAGCAGGTAAGTGTACCTACCTTGCAGTTTGTAGATAGCAGTGTGGTTTTGAATTCCCTTGAACACCCCACGAAGATGTACAATCCATTTTAGCACACAGGTAATGTTTTTCTCCCAGTGCATTTCTTATCACTGCATACTACATGACATTAGAATTATTATTAAAATGTCTCTGTTACTTCTCTGATTTAGCAGAGCCTACAAGGGCAGGCATTTGGGAAAGCATCAGATTTTATTGTATGCTTTTATAATGAAAGTAATTTTATAGTGAATAATTAATTTCTTATATAAGATAACAGGAAGTTAAGAGCAAAGAATCAAAGGTACCATGGTCTTGATGTGATACTACAAATCCTATTGCAGATAACACTGTTGTCTGGAATCAAATAAAGATATAAATTCACCAGGAAAAAAAAAAATCTGTTTTGGATTATCTCCATTTACCTGAGCTCTTGCATAGTTTTGTATTGTGGTAATGATTCATAGTTCAGAAAATGCTGTTTTCTTCCTTAATAAGGCTTTTTTTTCTGACACCATCAAGTGTTACAGTGGTAGTGTTCGTATATACTTGTTGACTGAAGTGTTCCGAGGGTAACAGTTTTAATAGTAACAATTTTATTTTTAAAGAAGCAAATTAAAAAGTCAGTTGAATCTGATTTTATTTACATGTATATCTCCTTATGAACTAGAGGCCCAGCTTTGAAGATGCTTTGAAGAAGAACTTCAAAGAAGTTATTCTGCATTTTGTATTGAGATATGCATGCAAATAAAATCAGATTCTTCTTTCTGAAAACCCTATTCAGTTAACATGAGATGGCAAGTCGGTTGTACAGGCTTCCAAGTCAGTGATGAAAGTACCTTGTTCTTTAGCATCTATAATTAATCTCGGGTGTATTCACAGATTGGCACCTTGTACTCATGGAAGCATGACGTTGCTATAGCATCACATTCCAAAAAAGCATCATAAAATGGTTTGGGTTGAAAAGGACCTTAAACATCATCTAGTTCCAACTCTCCTGCTGTGGGTCAGGACACCTTCCTCTAGATGAGGTTGCTCAAAGCCCCATCCAGCCTGGCCTTGAACACTTCCAGAGACAGGGCATCTACAACTTCTGTGAGCAACCTGTTTCAGTGTCTCACCCCCTCATATTACAGAATTTCTTCCTAATGTCCAATCCAAATTTACCGTCTTTCAGTTTGAAACCATCTCCTCCTGTCTTATCACTGCATGCCCTGGTA
Source organism: Loriculus beryllinus (assembly GCA_039877255.1). Lineage (NCBI taxonomy): Eukaryota > Metazoa > Chordata > Aves > Psittaciformes > Psittacidae > Loriculus > Loriculus beryllinus. The sequence continues at coordinate 4,464 of JBCJKH010028331.1, read as the reverse complement.
AAAAGTCTCTCTCCACATTTCTTGTAGGTACTAGAGTGCTGCTCTAAGGTCTCCCCTGAGCCTTCTCTTCTCTAGGCTGAGCAAACCCAGCTCTCTCAGCTGTCTTCATAGCAGAGGTGTTCCAGCCCTCTGATCATTTTTATGGCACTCTGCTGGACTCGATCCAACAGGTCAATGCTCCTTTTGTGTTGGGGGCCCCAGAGCTGAACACAGGACTCCAAGTGGGGTCTCACAAGAGCAGAGTAGAAGGGGAGAATCACTTTCCTCAACCTGCTGGTCACACTCCTTTTGATGTGGCTCAGCATACAGTTGGCTCTCTGGGCTGCAGGTACACACTGCCAAGTTGTGTTGAACTTCTCATCAAAACCATCGAAAAGCATAGTATGGGACATACCTGCGCAGATGAAGTCAAGCACTTATTTGTGATATACAACTAGCAGCATAACAAGGTATGTGTGTATCAGCCAGTTAAATCTGCAGAACAGTGCAGCAAAGTTGGAATTATATATAAAGAAAATTAATTAACACTGGATTAATATGGATGTAAAACTGTGTGGATTAGGCACATGTGTATTCTGCTTTACAGAATAATGACAGATAAGCTCTCAAGAAATGTCACTGAAAACGTGTCAACATGTATACTTACATTGTATTTCTGTATACATACACGCACTGTGATTTGACTAAGTGAAGGAATATATATAAATATTTAGACTTCTAGATTATCACTAACCAGTTTCTACATCTCTAACATGAATAGTCCATTGGAGTTAACACTATCACATATGAGAGGAAGTAGTTTAAAACCTCCACCAGTATTATGTGTGTATCCAGTGTCAGCTTACTGAAAATATCAGTTCTTGGTTACGTTACAAAATATTAAATGTGTGACCTGCTTAAAAACTAAACAAATCTTCTGCCATAATGTGGATGCTGAATAAGCCATCTCTTTGCATCAGCAGTATGGTGATTTGGGCACCCACAGTGTGGAAGAGGGGAAGAAGGAGGGGGAATAGAAGGGACTTGCTGCATCAGTTGGGAAACAGACTCTTCTCGCTTAACATGTAAGCATGCCTCTGAAGTAGGATGGCTGCTCAAAGCTAGTCCTAGTGAGGAAGTTCTTCCTTAAACAGTTTCTAGTTATACAAAAACATGCTAATATTCTGGATGTGTTCAATAGATATAGAAGCTGGTTTACAGTTACATTTGCCTTCCTCTAAATATTTAAGTATTTTAACATGCACTAAGGTCCTCCTAGGAAAAATCACTTTGGGTCCCTACATTAGTTGCTTTATTAACCCTGACACTCCAGTTGGAAAGGAAAAAAGTCTGCCATTAGCTCTGTCAGCATACCCAGTATTTCAGCTGTTGTCCCAAATCTAATACATTTTTTTCAGGCTCTCTCAGGGATGTAAAACTAAAATTGGCAAGAAATGCATAGTGGATTTCTCACTAGGGATAATGTATTCTCATATAGTGTTGCTTCAAAATGTTTTCCATGTTTTTAATTGCTGGCATGTTCTAAAAAGTGTAGGGTTTTCAGAAGGATAAGGCTACAAGTCACTTAAGGGAAATGTGGAGGGAAAGTAGGGAGGAAAAAGACTTTTAGTGCAGGATGATTGCTAATCTCCATCTCTTACCATTGTCTTGCTTGGACAGTACTTGTTCGCATCTTGAAATACATTATAATCAAATGATTCCATCTACCAAACTTTCACTAATTTTATCATAAATAACCTTTCTTACAGGACTGAAATGACCCATTGATAGACTTGAGAGAAGGCTTGGGTAATACGGCACCACTCCTTCAAATGCTTGCAGGCATGTTCAGTATTAGCAGTGAATTTCCCATGTGCTTTTAAAATAATTCAAAATATACCTTGGGCAAACCCTTTATCCTTGGGCACCCTGCTGAATTATTTTTGCAGGTAGTCATTGAGCTACTCACTGTAAATGTAACAATGTTTACTATCACTCCAAGATCAGCAACATGATATTTACAGAATTGTATCCAGGTCAGAACCAAAGTGGGAAGTAAATTCTAAAACCAAGCCCAGATCAGAAAACATGGGACAAAAACCTTTTCTGCGCAGCTGGGGACGTATTAGTGCAGAGTATGGTTTCTGATGTTTATTGTGGAAATAATATGTGGAAAAGATTGTTGCATTTTATTTAACCTTAAATGTGTAACATCTGTTCTTGTCAGGCACCTGCTCTTTTCCCCTTTTAAATATTTATTTTCTTTGCCAGTGTTTACACTTAATGCCAGTGGAAGAAACTACTATTCACATTCTCTCTATGAAATACCACTGAAGAGTATTGCTAGCACTGAGCAACTCAGGCCTGCCGTGGAAGGTCCAGTAAACAAAGTTCAACTTATCAAAGCAATTTCAGCCGTACTTCTTCTAGTGTACACAAACATGGGCTTGAGGACACAATCACCTGCACAGACTTCTGAATCTTCAGTCATGGCAAAGAACCACAATGGCACAAAATAGGGAGCACATAAAGGCAATTCCTACTGCAAAGATCATACATCAGATGGATATGAGACAAAAAAGGAAATAACAAAAAAAAAAGGAAACGACTAAACAACCAGGATCTATGTGATCAACTATGGTTTCAGCACAGCAGCAACTTAATTTTTGTCAAAGGTTCTGCTGGCATCATGGGCAAGGATGAATTTGTAGCTTACAGGAAAGAGTTTGTAGGTGAATTGTGTTGATTAATCCTTTGACTTAAAGGAAAACCAGGCAAACTTACTTAGAATTTTCTTCTTGAGACACAAAGCATAAAAATAACTTGAATATGCTTGTTTCTTTTCTTTTCTTTCTTTTTTTTTTTTTTTTTTAAATCTCAAATTCCATATGAAGAATTATAGCTCATGGGCCTCATTTGGAAACTTCAAGAAAATCCAGTAATTTTTCTAAATGACAAGATTTGTGAGGATCGTGCCTTCAAAGTTCTGCGAAGACAAGCAAGTGAACTTCTTTTATTGAATGTCTGAAGAGCATGAAATGTAGCTCTCGTAGTTACAGCTACAGAAATAAAGTTATGTTTCAGAAATATATTATAGAAATGTATAGTTATATTCTAGAAATATAACTCAGATTTTTATCTTAGTATTGAAGTAGGACTAAGTTATTTGAAGTCTACAGTTTTTCTGGTCAGATTCATAGTTGGCCTTGAGGCACATCTTCATATTTCTTGGGAAATTTAGTTCTCTTCCCCCTCTCTAGCTTGGAGGTTCAGTATAAATACAACTATTATGATGTTTTAAATCACCAAGTGATTCTAATTTTTCCAGGATAGAAGATATATTGCTGAGAAGTTCCACTGACTACATGTCTGTCCTCCCAGACAGACACTGGAAAGCATGTTTGCTATTTCAGACTCTGTTTTGTTAGACGTATACAAATGCAGAACTAAAACCAAACAAAAATCCATTCCCTAAAGAGAATAAATGTACATAGAAATATTTATACAGAAAGCTGTTCCTAAGCAATGTGTATGGTAAATGGTATAATAGAGTTTTCTGTTTAATATGATTTTACTCTAGTAACTCTAATTGACAAAGGAAAAGTTAAATATTTGAAGCATTTTCCTTTGGAAGCGCTGAAAAGAAGTAGCAACAAGAGGTCTCAGGTCCAAGCAGGACACCTGTGGCTAGGGGTTCTATATTCCTTCAGAATAAAGAGTGTCTGTGTAGCAAAATATTTAAGGCTTGAATACGTGACGGAATCCAGTGGGGAATGAAGGCAATTGTATATAGTCTAATAGTTAATGATGGCACAGTACAATAGATATTAGTGAGAAGGCTTCTATTTTAAGGTTTTCTTAAATTAATCTTCATAGAATAGCAGGTTTAAATAAGGCATTCTTAACAAAGTATATTAAAAAACAGCCACAGGGAAAAGCATGGTAAAAAGATACAGACTTCAGTGAAACATAGCTGACTGTATGCACCTATAGGTTTTGGTTGTGAATCACAGTAAATGTATCAGTATTGAAAACTTCAGTTGTAACTGTCATGAAATACAATGCACAGAAAAAATCAACACATTAAAGAACCAAAGTGGAATCATTGTGAGACTGGTTTTTTGGGTTTGGTTGGGTTTTTTCTGTGTATGTGCAACCAGGGATTAAATTTGCGAACTGTTGGAAAGATACCATAAGGGAGACTCCTGGAAGGGGACTCAAATATAGTCAGCATTTTCTTTTCAAATATTAAAATTTAATTCTACTGGAGAACAGTTACAAGTGGTGTCCCTCAGTGATTGGTGTTGGTACTGGTCTTCAACATCTTTGTCAGTGACATGGACAGTGGGATTGAGTGCACCCTCAACAAGTTTGCTGATGACACCAAGCTGTGTGGTTGGGTGGGTATGCTGGAGGGAAGGAATGCCATCCAGAGGGACCTTGACATGCTTGTGAGGTGGGCTGATGCCAACCTCATGAAGTTTA
>JBCJKH010028329.1:0-33236 GCA_039877255.1 Loriculus beryllinus | reverse complement strand
CATTGATACAAAAGGCATTAATGCATGTGCTGGTTTTTTTCTCCCCTTCAAGTCTTCCACCAAAACTATACCTTTATTCCCTAAAAAAAGCTTTAAAAGTGCTGATTGATGCAGGTTAATATTTTTAAACAACTCAAGCCTATTGCAGGATAAAGGGATTTGCTTGTTAATATTTATCCTAAGTCTCCATTCCCCTTTTCTATGGAGCCAGCTGACTGGCTGGCAGCACCCGCAGGTATGGCAAGCTGTCCTTGCCTTTCATTGCCTCAAAAGCCCTTGCAAGCTCAGCAGCGAGATGCAATGACATTTGGCGGTAGCATTTCTTGCTTTCTTAGTTTGTATTTCCCATTTCTTCCAGGACCCAGCTGCCTGAGAATGAATTCCCATCCTTTCTTATCACTTAGGCATCTGTTGCCTTGATTTGTACATGCTTCATGTATTTTTGGTGTTAACTTTATATGAAACTTGTTAAAATGGAATTAGCTTTTACATCCACAAGAAAGAGATTATGGAAAGACACGTATCTCTGTATGTCTATGTACACACACGAGTCAACAACTTTGTGGTTTTCCTTGTATGCAAGCAAAGGGCAAGCAGTTCTTTTGCCAGCTTCCTTGGCAGTAAGATTAGTACTAGAGACAAACAGATTAATACATCACAAATGAAGCTATGAAAGTGAAAGATTTGTACTAGGCTTCTTTACTGAGTGTATTAATGTGGTGTCGTGTCAGAGTTAAGAAGATATAAAACACAGATTTACTTCAGTATTAATGTTTCTAAGGCAGGTGGCAATTCCTCACAGGATAGATGTGAAATTACCTTTTCTTCTTCAAAAGAAAAGCTGTTTGCCTCTCCATAGGGAACAATGGGCAGGTGCTTCCACAGGAAGCGGGTAGTACACAGGGAGTGACACTGGTTGGTAAGTCTTGAGGAGGAAGTGGGTGATTGGTTTGCTCTATCTGAATTTATGCTGCTCCTTAACACCTAGCTGAGAGGTTTCTGGATGCCTGTAATGCACCAGCTGAAAACAAATGAAGACATTGAGCAGTTAAGGCGCAGTTTAGAAAGGGACAGAACTCCTACTCCCCACAATTTCCCTGACAAGTAGTGCCACTGCATACAATGGAGACCAGAGACAGCACAGAGGGCACTGACTTCACCAGATGACCCAGCAGGAGATGAGGCATCCTTGATACCACCTAACTGTTGATGGTGAGAGAACGCTGAGCTGAAGCTTCTATGGGAATTCAATGTCTCTTTTCCGAACATCAGTAAGATCAGAGCCTATCTCTGTGTATTCACTGTTAGGATGTGTACCCTTATAGTGCAAAAGCTTTTCCTGATGTCCACTTGAACCTTTCAAGCTGCAACTTCTGCCTGATTAATCCTCAGCACCTAATGAGAAGAATTTGTCTCCATTGTGTTTGTAACTGCCTTTCAAGTACCCACAAGTTGTTATTAGCTCTTTCTTAGCCTTCTCTTTTCAAAACCAAACAAGCCTAGCTCCCTAAACTTCCTTCCACACCACCTTGGTCATTCTCTGCAACCTCATGTCCAATTTCTCAATGTCTCTCTTGACCCGGGAGCCCCAGGCTGGACACAGTATTCCAGATAAGTTCTCACCAGTATCCATTACAGGGAGATAATAATTACTTACCATTTACTGGCCATGATCATCCTAGTGCAGCCCAAAATATTATCTGTAGACTGTGAAACTAGTTTGTTGTTTCCTATTTCATACGTACATATGTAGAGCTCATACATTTGCAGATCTCTGCAGTTCTCCTTGTTGACCTTCATGGATTTGCTGCTTCAGTTGCACTGAAGCCCAGCGCTCAGGTTTCACAGGGCCAGTCTCAATTCCTCCAGAGATCAGCGTGATTCAAAATGAAGATTACCACCTCAGCATATTCCAAGCACAAAGAGCAAAACTGTAGATCGAACTGAGTTACTGCTGTTAAAAAACAACAGCAACCTTCTACACATACTACAAACCCTCCTATCCTTTCCCCTGATTAGCAGGAATTCTACCAAAAAATAGCTCCTCCCATTTAGTTCTATGGATATCACACAGCTGTATTCAGGTCCAGGAAACTATGCCTAATTACACCAATAAGAGATCTTGTCCACTTTTTCTTGTGTTGTCTTGAAACTGATGGGTACAACTCTCCTTTCCCCTCTCTTCTCCCCCTCCAAAATCCTGAGGACTTGTGATGAACTGTAAATTACTATTTGTTATGTTCTGCAGGTGTTCTGCACCGATGCTCATACTTCCATCTGATCTGTTGATATTTCAAAATCTCTATCATTCTACATTTGATAGCAACTTATTGTTTTATGAAAATCAAACTGCTTTGGTTTTAGGAAGACAGAAACACTGGTAGCCACATTACTGGAAAGGAGTGAGCATTGTCCTGATAAACTGCTGGAGAAGCCCGTTCACATAGTGAATATGCTTGCCAATACCTTTTCTGACTACATAAATTCAGTTCTGTTTGAAACGTGTTTGTGAAATCAGTTGAAGAGGGTGCCTTTCACAGTTAACTGCAAAGATAAAATCAGCACTGAAAGCAGATAGCTGTCCTTGATTTCTCTGAAAGCAGTAACAGAAAAGTATATTTCATGTATTTGGGCACTTCTATTTCTTACTGCTATAAATATATATAGATTAACTAGCACCTCAAAATGCTCATATTCTTATTCCATTCAGGATCAGAGAAGAAATACCACAAGGTAATGAGCACAGTAAGTGGAGATGAAAGAAATTCTATTGTGCATGTAGATAAAATACAATTATTTAATGACTATGGCCATAGCTTCAGAGGATAGATAGATCTAAAGTATAATTATCTGCTCACTTTAGCAGATGCACTAATGACAGGAATGGAATTATGTACTTCTTTATGCCTTTCAGTTACAAGCAATATGAAACAACTTATTTTTTTTTTAACAGCAGGAGGAAAAGCATTATCTTATTTATTTTTCACAAGAGAAAGATGTTTTTAAAGATAATTAATGGTTTCAGGCACTTCCACCTATGGGTACTTTTCTCTCAAGATCTGAAAGTCAAAGTCTTGGGGAAGCACCTGGGAAATAGCAGTATCTGAAGTATCGTAAGTAGGGCACACCACACCATGAGTCATTTCTCACAGTCTCTCCAGACACAGTGAAGGTGACAAGACAGTGTCATGTGGGAAGTGTTTTGTTACAAACAGTAGAACTGCTCTGCGTATAAAACAAGAGTATAACCCAACATTGAAAAACGAAGGGCATATATCAGTAACTGTCGTATTTTAACAGCTGTCTGAAGTACCAGATGACTTTTGCTGCATATATTGTCATCTCCTGATAAGAAAGGGAGATATCCACATACAAAAGTAATGAAGCAGTGGCATCATGATTTGAATACTTTAATAGCGCAACATGGAATTCAAGATCTACCCAACCAACAGAAAACGCATCATCTTCCTTTCTTAAATTTGGCAAGTATGAATGTAAAGCTTGCCTCTTTTATCTCTACTATCTTATCCACACATAAGGCTTGTCTTCCAATACAGGCTATTTTAACGGGACTAGTTATTGAAGTCAACAGGAAATAAATCACTGTTTCTAAGATTATTTTTTTCTTTTTGGTCCTAGTACATCAAGTTAAATCTTTCTTAAACAAAAGAAAAAAAAAATCAAGATACAACTAGTCAATAACCATTTTAATCCACGTTAGGCATTTCTTCCTCAGTAAATCAGAAAAATCCACCATTAAAATATAAAACATATTAGACAATAATGTTTTTAGATTAATACATTTTAGACATCAGTCAAGTACTGCTTTCATTTTCGTTCATAGGCTATCACTTAACTTTGCCCCACTTACTCAATATATAACTACCTGAAGGCCAGTTCAACCCTGTCACTGCTGTCAGAGCAGAGTCATTCTAGTGAAGTCATTCCATGTCAAAACATGAGCAAATCAAAAGCCAACCCTGTGTGCATTTATATTTCTTCCCATTTGGTGTACAAATAATTTTGTCAGAACTGGGTACATCTAAAAATTTTTACTATTGACTATTGATTATTTTACTGTGTAGTACCCAGTGCCTCTGGGGCTCTATATGATGGAATTTCCTACATGCATCTGCTGGATATTACCATTTGGCTAATTAGCCATTCCTCAACAGAAGGGAAATCATTATTCCAACTTTTTTTTTTTTATTTCACAAAACCATGCAGACATGTCTATGCTGCACAGGCACAGCGATCCCCATTACATGCACAATGTGAGATTGATTAGTTGTACAAAAATCTGTTTCTACCTAATGATGCTTTTGCCTACTGCAAATTGCAGCAAGTCTGGTTGTTTATAGATTTGCAAAGGTAATTCTACCTCCTCTTTCTCTCTTCTTAACCTTTTCCCCCAAAATACCACAATTTCTTTTTCTAATTAAATTGCTACACTTTGTGTCTATATGCAAGTTTTATCATTGTGCCTGTTTCAAAATCATGACCTGCACTAGCTATATGCCTCTGGAACAACGAAACAGCCAACAACAGGGCAAAAATGTGGCATTTAGCCCATGAAATTTAGAAGCTGCTCCCAAAAGAGATCATGTTGACTATGGACATCTGTGTCTTCAAAGTGAAATGCAAAATCCACTTCTTTGATCTAGTCCTCTGCTCAGTAACACCACATTTACAAACAAACATGCATCATATAAAACAAACATTGCCTTGCTCCCATTGAGTAGAGGAAGAAGAAGGCTCCTTCTGTGCCCATTTTATTTTTGGGAAGCAACTGGATGCTACAGCAGTGAAAGGCTCTATATATAAACCTAGAAATGTGGAGATTTTCCAAGACTCTGAGCACACTGTGCACTGCCAGTGTGGTGAGGCAGTTTCTACTGTTAACGCCTTGCAATTCCAGCCACACATTCAACTGAGCCCCCACCTGAAATCTGCCGATGAAAGCAGCTTTAGCTTGCACACAGCAGTGACAGGGAATGAAGATACACATCAGGCTGATGAGCACTAAGAAGTAAATTGTTTGTCCAGATAAAAATCAATAGCTCTCTTCACTCTCCTCATTCTTTGGCAAGACTGGGAGCTTTGGATGGCAATTAAAGCTTACCCAGCTGCCAAGTGTCCTAATTACACACACAAGAAATCCCACATTTCTCCTTCTACCTGAAACATCCCTTGTGTCACATTCATTAAGCTCATTACAGTCAGGCCTCCTGCTGTTGCTGGAACTTAGGTATTTTTCTTAACACACCACCCCAAATACTTGCTGGCACCTGGCTCCACCAGTGAATGATCCTCCCAGTGCCCCATGGATGCTCCACAATGGCCACCAGCCCCTGCGCCACACAGGGATTTTCACAAGACCCTTCCAGGTAGCATCTCCCCTCTCCCTCTCCCACTCCACCAAATTTTGCTGTCCACCCTGCCCTGCACATTAATTATTGCCTCCTGCTACCGGATCTTCAGCCGCTTGCTTCTTTTACTCGCAACAAACTTCCCCACATCCTCTCCAGCCATTGGAAATTAAACCCTATCTTTGATGTATTTTGTCAATACAGTGTTCATCCATCCATCCATCCATCCATCCATCCATCATCCATCCATCCATCCTTTGTGAACTGAAGCAGGCCTGGGTTCTAAGAGGAAAGAACAGATTTTACTTCCCTTGTAAGGGACAATATTGCAAAAATTTCTTATAAAGCTTCGTAATCTCTATAATGTGGCTGGCACATTTTTGGTGCAGCATGAAGAAAAGTAACTAATGGACAACTGAGCTTGAGCAGTGCAAACAGTTTCCAGGAACAACTCCTAATTGTCCTTGACCAAAATATGTGGGTTTTTTTCAGAACCTTTTAATAATTCAGGTCTGAATATCATGCAATTAGTGAAGCTGTGCAAAGCATAGTGAAGAAAAATGGCACTAAAAGCTCAGGCCTCTTATTTGATCATCATGATTATCACTTTATTATGAATTAAATTGGGAAAACCCATTAAGAACCCATGGATCCAAGAGCAAGACCTCCAAAAGACAAAGGTAAAATAGCATCTCACTTAGCCTGAAAGCTCAAGACCACAATACCCAAATATTGTGCTGTATAAATCACCTTGTGCTTGAACAAAATGGTTAGATTATCCTAATCAAGCCACAGAATAAGCTGAACAGCATCCAACCATATTCAGCAATGAACAAATAGGCTATGGGAGAAAAGAAAGGGTAAGACAGAATCCATCATTCCCCTTGAGTCATCCATAACCTTCCAATTTACACGTGAACTTCTAAGAAGGCGGAAGGTTAAAAAGGATACTACGAAAATTAAAGAGTATTAACTTGTGTTATGCTCTTTTCTTTTTCATCTCTTTAATAGTGCTTTGATTCTCATTTATCCTCAGCCCCTGCTGCACTGCTCTGGAAGGGCAGAGAGGCCTTAAAGGCAGGTATTTACATGGCCAGAGAAGCAGAAGGGTGCCTAATGAAAATGATCACCACCATCAAAGAAAGAGAAATTATTGAACAGCTGGTACTACTGTTGATGAAAGAAATAGTCAAACATTTCTCTTCATCCCTATGCAGTATAGTTCACCAACAAATGACATACATGTTCCTCTTTTGATACAAATAATTCATATGCACATAGACTACCACAAGTAAAGCCTGATGTGAATCTTCCTTGAAGGTGAAAAAGACCATCTGTCCTTCATCAGCCGGGCGCAAAAGGAATGCATTGCTATTTCATAAAAGCTGCCAGTCAATTCTAGGTGTGGGATCATCTATCACAATAGGCAATATGCCATCTCCCATACTGGTGAAATGCTCTGTAATTTGCAGTACTGTGAACATGGTTTGTAATTATACTTGATTGGGCCACAGCACATAAATTACACAGTTTTTACATTTAGCTGCTCCCACAGATTCTTGCCTGGTATTAGCTCCCAGGGGCTTTTAGTAGGGATAAAGAGGGGAAAAGAGATATAATCTGATTTTTTAAAGAGACTTTATTTTGAAAAAAGAGGTTTAGGGGGGAAAATTAACGACATCTATGTGGGGGTTTATTATTATTACTATTACTGCTACTGCTACCACTATTACTTTGTTGTCAGTTCAGCTGGGCAACATCCCAATAGGACTAGCAAGAGAAGAAAAACTACATCATTGAACACTTTTTTTCTGGCAGCATATCTCTAGGTATGTTAGAATAAGTCCGGTTTTCTTCTCCTGTTTGCAATGATCTGTAAGCACAGCTGTCAACAGTATTCTGGTCTGGAAACCAGATCCATAGAAACAGTAGCTTATAACCTGCTATGTGCATGTTGGGTGCGATACTTGGTCATACTTGCTGTCTATTGTGACAGATACTCACCAGGACACAAAGCAAGAAGGCCCCTCCTGCAGAGACCTCGAGGATGGAATTTGAGGAGACAGATCCTAATCATAGCACAGGAGCACATACCCTGTGATTCCCCAGGGGTTACTGTCATTGAGGAACCGGTGGCTGAAATGGCAACACAGCAAGACCATCCTCAAACACTGATCCCAGGAAAAAGCTGAATGATTAAAAATTTGAAACTATTTAATCCATTTTGGCCTGGAAAGAATTTTAGAAGAATGAGAAGCTTGAATCAAAACTTGAGTAAGCCTAAGGCTATCTTGACATGTTTGTGAACTAAATTCCCTCCTGACACTTCTCTATTATTTCAGTTCTTGGATCATCATTCTTTGCATGCTGGGACCAACAATGCCTTTTATTGTAGCCTGCCCTATTTTCCTCCTGCACACAAAGGGAAAGGTCCCTTGGTGAATGCCAGAGGCAAATACTGCTTTCTCAAAAAGTTACATGGGAGAACTATGCTTTGGCTTTTGTTGGCATGCTGTAATCTTCAGCCACACTGAGAGGAGGCTGAGTCATTCATAAATATAGCCTTTGGACTTTAAAGGTCAGCTGTGAAAAAAACCCGTTAACACAGAACCATCCTGGCAAACCCAAACATATCACAAATAACTCACCATGGTAAACACTCCACCCATAACTGCGTAACTGCAGACTGCTATTCCACAGGCTACAACAAGCAGTACCAAAACAGGAAAAGGTGGTGGAGATAAAGGTGGTCTTGGAAAAGTTTAGGAAAATCCATGATGTTTTTCACAGTGAAAGACTTTACAGAAATGCCTGACAAATGACTGGAAGAATAGGTGGACTTCTGCAAGAGGAGGCAAGTTTAGGAAAGAAGCAGCCACATGCAAAGGGATCAGCTTGTGAATGAGAAGCCTCGCAGTGAAACCACAAGAGCCAGTTGTGAATAAGAGAATAACATTTGAGACATAGAAAAGAAACAAACTATTTTCCAAAGATAATGAAGAATTCAAAGTCTTTCTGGGGCTTAAGGGTATTTAAATGTAAATGAGCTCCCTGCACCCAACCCAGAATCCAGAGCTACTTAGAAATTGTTGCGCTATTTTTTGTTGAGTAATCATAACTTTTGAGAGCCCAGTGTAGCCTGACAGAAGGCTGTGAGCACGGTGTCTGGGTGTGCAGGGGATTGTCTCCCATTAAAGAGTGTAGATGCCTACTCTAAATGATGTAGCACCTTCACAGCTGGGTTTTGTGTGCATCTGAGTTGAGAGCAACTCCCATGTACATGTACCTGAACCCCAGCATTCACTGTGAACTTGTTATTTTTATGAAAGTAAGTTAGAAATACATAGAAAGAGTAGCATGGGATTGTGCTGAATGAGAGCCATAACAGATTTTAAACTTTATGGCTGGAGTTGGAGCTGATGAAAGGCTACAGGTTGACAGGCAGAAACCAAAGTCCACTCAGCTGATGTACGCAGTAGTGGAGACCAGTTGCTTCCAGCCCCTCACATCGTGCTCTGGCCACAGCAGCTATTGTCACCCCTGGGACACATCCCATATGGCCTTGGCACTCACCAGCCAGCGTCAACAAGGATGCAGCTCAGTGCCAAGTGTCACGGAGATGTGTGAAATGGCAGGAGTGAGAGCAGAAAGGCAATGTTGAGCTGTGCAGAGCACTCGTGTGCAACGAACGGATACTCACGTTCCTCCTAACTCCCTTCCTCCTGCCTTGCCCATGTCAGCAGCCTCCCCACCTCTTCCTCCACTCAAGCACTCAGAGTTGGATAACTTTCAGTTCCTCCATTTTCTTACCCCTTTCTCCTCCCAGAATACATCTAGACTCCAGTATTTCTTTCTCTAAAGCTCTAAGAAGTCCAGGCTGACCTGGTCATGCATGGTGTCCCTTCTGTCACTCTGGCACATAGCCACCTCACCTCACTGGCTTAAAATGTTGCTTTTGAAGTTGATCAATTCTGGGATCCCTCAAAACCGTAGCACCTTATGCTCCTTCATCAGATTTGGGTTTCTTGGAGCAAGCCAGTGGGAGCCATCCTAGGTCTCTCTGGCCTAAGTATAGACGTTTTTATCATCTGCAGATCTACTCCATTCTCCTCCTTTGAAAACCCAGCCCTGGTCTCATCAGACTCTAATACCATCTCCTCCATACACATGCCTGGTGCTCCTTTCAGGCTCACCCAGACCGATGTTTTTACACCTTTCCTATGCACCACCTCTCCATAAGGAAATGTTTTGCTAATTCCACTCAGTTTACCACATCTTGTCTTTTAAATCCCTCATCAAACTCATTTTTACCAGCCCGCTTACAATGCAAACAAAGTAATGCCCTGTTGTTTGCTTTAGCTTCTCAAGAACTTATGTCACACTGCAAGGGATCTTAACCCATCTCCTGGGCACATGCAGGCAGGGCTGCCAGGGGAGCTGGCTCGGGCAACAGGACAGGTTCCTGCACATACGGGAAGGCTGAGGAGGAGCTAAACACTTTCACCCATCTGCCCTGCTCAGATGATGGCCACCACAGTCCCCATCCAGAGACAGTGCCCAGACCCCAAAGCTGCTGCCTTTGATCTGGCCCCTGCTCTCCATCCCCTCTTCTGCCAGAAACATTAAGCTGTTGGCCTTGATTAAATTTGGATTATCAAGCAATCTGTCCAGGAAGCTTGTGCCATCTCCAGTAAGAGAATTTCCCTTAAAGCAGATTTCTGGGCACCTCCAGTTTACCAAAGCGAAGGCCACTTCTTTTTCCAAGTGGCATGAAAATGAATGGATTTAACAATATTTATTTCTAGCATTTGATAAATATATACTTACACGGATTAGGAACGATACTAATCCTATGCCCAGTTAACTTTGCAGAGCGTGATTTGCGTATGCATCATTTCAGCTGATTTACTCTTGGACCAATATAAAGAGCCAAAGCTCAAAGCCTTCAAGTGAACATACGAGGATGGAAATTAAAACAAGAAATTATACACATTTCAAAATATTTGCGCTATTGGATTTCTCTTGCAGATATCTAAATACCAAAATGCCTCACAACTTACTGCTGCCCTGTTTCTACACCCAAAAAGGCACCAGAGCTATTGTCATGGTTTCTGCATTTGAGAGCTTGTTAAAGTTTGCCCTTGTAACCTCTGCAGATTATAAAAAGGCCTATCCCTAGTGAAATATGTATTTCATTTGTATTTAAAGTAATTTTTGGAAACTAGACCTGGACTTATTTTATACAGAAGAGTGCAAAGGCTTACGGCTGACGTTTTCCTAAGCTTCAAATTGTACTCCAATGAGCTAAGATCTTACTTTAACTTGCTTATAAGGATTTCTTTGCTATGTGGTAGTAATGTGTTATTCTATTTGGAGTTAATGTCTTGCAAATCAAGGTATCAAAGACAGCAATTACAGAGCCTGTTTCCTCCTCTGCTACCAGAGCAGCAGTGAGGAGCTGTGCTGGTGATGCCTGAGTGTCTTTATGAGACGAACTGTCAACAGGAGAGAAAATGTGGGGAGAAATATCAGCAGAAGAAGATGACTGAGGCAGTGCAGGAAGAGTGCTCAGCATCCATTCACATAAGCCACACCATCGGGTAGCTCTGGCTGGAATACTGCAAGACATGTATGGCCTCAGTAATGAGGAATAAGACGAGCATCCCCACCAGGCAATAAACGAGCTGAAAATTAATAACAACCACTGGATACATGCTGTAATGCTAAGCAGAGATGTACCAATACTATTAGAGACCCAGTCTAGGCAAGCTGTATCCAGACTAGAAACTCTTCTGAAAGCATAGGTCTTTGTATTTTTGTACACCAAAGGAAAACTCTTGTTTAGGCAATCACCTAAGAGCATACGCTGGCATCTTCAAGCAATATTTCACACTTGCAAACCAAGGGTGATAGCTCAAGGACACGTCATTCTCCACAGGGTAAAACTGAGCTTAGGAAGAGCAGATCACCTTTTTGCCTTGAGCTTACATAGCCTGGTGCTGAACCAAGGGGAACTTTCCTAGGAAGAACTGAGGAGGAAGGCGAGGTTAAAATAACCAGCAGAAGCAAAAGAGCAGGGACAGCATTGGTATGTTTCAGATGCCAGCAGGAAAAGCAAGTTAGGGCTGGGTACCTTCTCAAGCATTAATATCTCTGCAAGAATCTGACCTGAAACACAGGGTTCAGCACTGCTCCAATGCATTTTCTGTGTGTCTGGGTCTAGGGAAGAAAGCAGTCAAATCCACTTCTGCAACAGAGCAAGGGTCTTCAGCTGAGACAGCTTTCCCACCCCTCCTGCCCAGTGCCCAGGCAGTCACCTCACAGCTCAGCACACACAGGTACAAGATGGAACTTGCTTTTTAAAGTCAGATGTCAGAAGGACACCTTTTATTTTTCCCTCCCAAAATGGAAAACTCCATGTGCTAGAATCAAATAATTGAAAAGTTACTGAAACAAGAGAGTAACAGTTAATCCTGCCCAAAGGGTAGATATAAATTCTCCCTGGAAAGGCTACTGCATGTGGGATTATATACAGTGGTTAACCAAATATTCAAGGGACATTAGTAATTACCATAACATCCCACCACTTACTCTGTCAAATGCACAATTTATGCAACAAGCCCACAACTTCAGAAGGATTTTGTTTACTTTAAAAATAGTTGGAAATACATTTCTAACCCACAAGGTTTTTTTCCTCAATACCTTCCTGTACCCACCTCAAAAAATGCCTGAAAGGCTTCTAGGTGTTTTGTGCAAACACCTTTCACAGTGATTTTTCCCTTGAGCTGTTCATTTCCAACACGCGGTGTGCCAGAACACACAGCTCCCTCATTTCCCTGCTCTCTTCACAGAGGTGCCAGCCACCAGCGTTAGATGGCTTCTCCCAGCACCCATTCCCAGCTCCAAAGCCCTCCTGATGCCCCATCGGCTTTCACACTTAGAAGAGCATCACAGAGAAGGCTGCTGCACAGAGATCAACCTTTATGCTGCTGTTTCTAAACATCTAAGTTTTATTAAAAGCACACTTCTGGGAACAGAAATACACCTCTGGGAGTTATAGATGGGTGTCAGAGTCAAACAGCTCCCATCACTCTGCTACACTAGCACCATCACTCCGAGCACCAGATGTGTGTTGGGATATGGGAGAGTTCAGGCTTCTCTCAGCTGCTTTGTAGTTTCCACTGGGAGCTTGTAGCTGTCGGTGGGAAACCTCCCAGCCCTTATCATTCCAGGCTGCACTGAGTCAGGAAACTAAAATTAAGAGCAGCCTGGCTTCAGTCCCTGCACTCCTTGATCTCCTGGTCCTAATGCTGCACTGAGCCACAGCTTCTGCAGTACTTTGCCAGCCAGGCCAGTGGCCTGCCTAGACTTGTTGTAGCCTGTAGCCCCATCATAGAACGGTTTGGTTTGGAAGAGACCTTAAAGGTCATCTCAGTAATGCATCAAACCATTAATTACATGGTTTGGTCTTTAAATCAGGTACGTATTCTGGTAACTTTCTTCTTTCTTACCTACACTCTGGAAGCACCAAATGCTTTTATGGACAAGGGATTGGGATGAACCCCTAATAATGCCATGCTTTTATAGCAGCACTTCAGTTTATGATGGGATTTATTTAAAACTGTGGAACATTTATAGTTAAATGGAATTGAGCAATAGGATAAAAATAAGCTTTGTAAGTTAAGCTTATGCTATTAAGTGACTCAGTACCGGTAACCAAGAAAGAAGGAGTGTGTGGTAATAAAATTTTCCCTCATCAGTCTAGCTTAAACACTTTGAGCTGAACTTGACTGGTCTGAGCTCATGCTCACCGCCTTCACCTGGAGTGTGAATGCAGTTCACAGTCCCTGCCTTTCCTCAGGGCAGGCACGGAGCTAGCTTCTCCTTGCAGCATGGATCACTGGCAGGAATGGACCTCGGCAGCACAGAAGACAGCTACTACACCCATCCCCTGTCTGGTCCCTGGGCATGGTGGCACCTTCAGGGCTCTCCTGACCACCCCAGTTTCACCTCTCTTCTCACCTAGCTCCCCTCTGCCCTCGCTGGCTTTGCAGCTGAGCCATTACTAAGCCTTACAAGGTTATTCTAAAAACCCAGTCTTGCAAAGATGTGGGAACTGAAAGCCCCTCTTTGCTCATATTTGTCTTTCCTTGGCTGTGTGCATGCCAAAGGGCTATCATCTTCCTTCCCAGCCGAAATAGAAATTCAGTAATGCATACTTGGGGAGTTCTGTCACTGCAGCAATCATTTAGTAGTGACAAATAAGCCAGGGAATAAAACAAACAGATGGAAAATGGTCATCCCCATCCATGGACACCTGCTCTGGGATGCAGCCTGTAATGATCTATATACACTTCAGAGACAAAATTACTTTACCACATGTTGGAGAGTATCTGTTCAGATCTGGGAATGAGTTACAGGAAAGACATAATGGGTACCAAAAATGGCACCAAATCAACAATCTAAAAAGTATCTAGTTGTAGTTTTGAAAATAACAGATTATCTCATTCACAAAAAAGCTCTTGAGTTAAGAAACAAAACAAGGGTAAAAATATCCCTTAAAAAAACTAATACGAGCCCCAGCACTCTTCACCCCCAAGGGATGAGTCACTGACACCACAAGTTTCCAAGGCTTATTCAAACGTGGGTTATGGAACCTGATTTTGCTCAAAAGAGGCATTCCTCTGAGTAGGAGCAAGGTGGAGTCTTCCATGCATTTAATTTCTAGGCTCAGGCCTTAAGGCATTTAAACAGAAGCTTAGAATTTAAAAGATATTTAAGGCTTCTGAAGCCCACATTGAATTTTGAAAACCTGCATGCTCAATATTTCCAAAAGGCAAAGCCAACCTGACTGTATGCCTAAACAAGATTTTAGGAGCATAATAATATTGGCAAGCATCCCAGTCTTGCTATGGTTTACAGTAAAAAGAAAACTACCTTTGCAAGATGACCTTGTATCTGTTCCCTCATCAAAATTAGCCTTATTATTGCTTTTTTATCCCAAGAAGGAGCAAAATGATGTGAAGAAAATATGCTTTTGTTCAGCAGTGCCTTCCCAGCAAAAGTTTCCAGTCTCCATGTCATTCTGCCAGGATGCATTTTAATTCCTGTATCTCAAAATGCAGATAGCCAGAACACTCTTATGTAGGAATGATGCAGCCTCATGCTATGATGTCAATACCTGGTAAAATTTCAGCTGCTTCAGTACATAAGTAGTTTTATGACTGGGATTGCTGATCTTTATTTGTGGGAAGGCCAGAATTAAGTTTCTGTAAACTGAATAGAAAAGATTCTTTCCTTACTCTACCCTTCTCCTCTTCAGTTTAAGGGGAAGCAGAATAGGTGCTAAATATACATTCATTCATAACTTTGTCTTTCTGAGTGGAAATAGAATAGAAAAAGCCTAAGTAGATGACAAAATGTGACAATTAACTTACAACTTTTGAACAAATGGAACAGATATTATTTCAGCTTTGGACTTTGAATGGAATCCTTGATTTCCAACAATGTGTTTGGAACAATTTATTAACGGGAAGGAAACAAAAGCAGATGTAAACATGAAAGAAAACTGAAAGCAAGTGGGCTGAATTTTGGTGGCAATTACATAAAACAAGTGTCACAGAATACATATAAAAGCCTTACTGCAGCCTTTAACATCAATTATAAACCATCATTCCAAAAATAACTTTCCTGACAAAAAAAAAACCCAACATATCCACAGGAGGAACAGAAGACTGTTATATAAAGGGAATCAGGGTCAAAAAAGAAGGTCCAAGAACAGTGATCTATTCACAAACCCTGAATTACTTCACCTCTTTCATGGAAAAATACAGGGTGAGTATAAGGCTTTCTTGCTTCATGTGGTTACAACTATAAATACATTTTCTGCTGACTTGCAGATATTTACTGATGCCAGGCAGATGAAAGCTGAATTCTTGCCAGCCTTTTGCTCCTGTTTTTGATAACTGGTACATGTCCACGGCCCTTAGCCACAGCATGGTTCAGAAATTGCTCTGGGACTCTTACCAATGATGGTGGCTATTTTTATAATCCACTTGTCTAGATCTGTGGGATTTTCCCCATTAGATAATTGCTATTTTAAGGTTAACTGGTCAGCCAACACAAAGATGTTGAGATGAGATCCAAACTTTGCACTGTTTGCATCACCACCTTGAGTCAGTAATTGGTAATGCTGTAAAACAACTCATTTTAGTCTCCTGAGGCAAAATTGGCCAAACTACCACCATGAGTAGACCTGGCCCAAATGGAAAAACCATTCAGTGTGTTCCAGATGCTGCCCACTGCTATTTGGCAGGGAAAACTAGTTAACCCTGTATCAAGATGCAGGCAACATTGCTTCTAAACCACTGTATCTACCACAGGGTCATTGGGAGTTTGGCAGCATACCACTTGACTTATCTTTGCTTGCAAAGAGTGTCTCAACAGATGGACATACTGCTGTTGCTGGCCACGACTTGAGCTTTGAGCAATGCAGATTGTGAAAGAGTTCGGCTGGATGTGAAATAGATTGTTATTTTTCTTCCTGCACGGAAAGGAATGGATTCAGCATGTGCCAGATTTGCCACTTTAGGTTTTTTTTCACAGCTTGCAGCCCATTGTTTCTCAAATGGCACCCTGAACCTTCTCCATCATGTTTTCTTTGACTTAAATACTTCTTTTAAAGCAACACAATGTGTACAATGGCAAACAAACAAATACATTTTAAGAAGTGGGACTTCTGTGGAAACAAAGCTTACCACTTCCCACACATATTACATGCTAATTTGCCTAATGAAATTAAACACTTGCATGTAATTCTGCTGCTCTGTACTCCAGATAAACTCAGAGCCTCCTTTCAGTGTGACAGCTGATTACAAACATGTTGTAATCACCTCATCTTCTTACCTTGTTTTTTGAGAGAGACGTTACATTCCTTTTTCCAGTTGCCTTCTGGCCTTTTTTGTTTCCTCCAACTGGAACAAAACTGTTCCAAAAAATTCCTCTGCTACCCTCCCCAGTGAGGGGTTCTGGGGCAAGCAGATGTGGATGCGGCAGATGAGCAGTGTCCCTGCCCACCCCTGGGTGATGCTCTACCACACATGTTCTGTGCCATCACCGAGCAGCAGCTCACTGGACACAAGATAGTTTTGGCTGGACCCCAGCACACTCCAGGATGGCAACTTCTACAATTTGCTAATAGCTTGAATACTTTAGGGAATTCTTAGCACTGCTCCAAATCAATCCTCCCTGCTGCACTGCTGCCGTGGCTATCGGAACCCATCTCATCAGTCTTCTCTGGCAAAGCCAGTTTAGTTTCTGCCATTGAACAAAGGAAGCAAACAAGAAACTCCATGTGCAGTTTGTACAGGTGGCAGGAGAGCCCTGAAAGAGCCTGCCAAGGGCAGGCAGCTACACAACACCCTACCAGCACCACCACACTGCTGACTTCTGCTCACCCCTCTCGCTCCCTTCCACTCAAATCTACCTGCAAAGAGAAACAAATCAACCCCTAAAATCCCTCCCTGTGAACTATCAGACTATCCCGGGGGTCTTCAGATAGCTGCAGCCTTCCCAGGCTAACAGCTTTGCTGTAAAGGATTAATGCACCAAAGGGTTCAAATATTAATGAGCATCACAGAATGAGGACAGGAGACAGCAGAGGCTGCTAGGGCTGTTACACTCATTTAGCATTTTAAATGGCACCATCTCCTCCTAAAGACAACATTCAGGTTTAAAAAACCCAAATAACAACAAACCACCCCAAAACAAAACCAATATTCTTCCAAACTTACAATTTTCTGCAGAGACGTTTTTCTTCAGGCAGCCAGATAATCTGTACTTGCAGGTCTGCAGTGCTTCTGCATTGTTGGTTATTTTAAGCACACTACAGTTGTAAATAAGACCTCCAATGACTAAAATGGCTTGGGATCAATGTGTAAAGCTCTTTCAGGCTGTTTATGAGAACATCTGAGAAAGCCTGGTTCACTTTTTCCTCTGCACAGGCAAGTTTCCTTTGCCTTTGTGTAAAGCAACAGAGGAGAGGAAAAAACTGGGGAAATGCTGGAAAATATGATAGTAAAATTGCAAACACTGACAGGTGGGTTCAGAGGAGGCAAACTGCTCCATCTTCTTCTTTTTATGGGCTAGAGTTGATATCAAAGTGCTGCCCTCCCCTCCCATTTAAGAAGGAGCGTATTTAGAGAGCCAGGAGGAAAGGTAGAGGGGGAGAAGCAAAGAATGTGGTTGGCATTTCACTCGAGTTGCTCCAAGCTCTGTGGATTCACTCCAGTCACCTCTCTGCCTGCCTGCCTGCCTCCCAAACCCTCCCATCCCCAGGAAGTGCAGGGACCACTCCTGAAAGCAAGGAAAAACTGGCTCAGTCCCAGGATGCACATGGGTTCATCCCCAGGAGCAGCTCAAATGCTCTTCCCAGATGTGACCTTTCTGGGCTGCAGCTGGCCACTGAGCTGCCCATTTCAGCTGGGCACAGCACTCAAACCACAGCGTGGAGGCCAGCCAGAGAGGATGGCTTGGGCAGCACCAGGAAGGGTGTCAGTCGCACCTCCTCAGCACTAACCCGTCTTTGGGGAAGACACTGTGTTTATGGGAACCAAGCCAGGGCTGTACCCACAACCCTGCTGAGCTCACCATGCTGCCAGCGGCCATGCAGGGCCACAGGCAAAAGGAGTATCCCAGTTTCTTGGTAGGAATATTTGAGAGCAATTTGAGAGAAACGTATCCCATTTGGAAAACTCTGTGTCACAGGGATATTGTGTTCCGGGGAGGGAAGATGGGAAGTGGAGGTGCAGTGTTACACAAGCAGGAGGAAAAGGCTTGGCACTGCTTTCAGTTCCACAAGATCTGAGCTGCTGCATGTAACCGAATGGCATCTGCCAAGGATTCAGGTAGTTTTTCCCTAGTGATGTTCTCAAAACTATTTTTCCTCTAAACCAGGGGTTGTGCCGCACAACCGCTCCCAAGCACTGCGTTACCATCTCCCATCACTCCCCTTGGAGCAGCGTGATGGATTGGCAGCAAACCCCACAACAGCAACCCAGCCCCAAGGCAGCACTGACCCCAGGCAGCATGCCTGGTCCTCTCCCCTGGCCATCCCTGCTGCCTCTGCTCCCATCGTGAATGCAAACCCTCCCTCCAAAACATGAATATCCCCACCATTTCCTTTGCATCACAAATAGGCTGCAAAGCTGCCAGCAAGGGAAAAGGAAAGGACATCCCTTTGGATCTCCTGCCCCATGCCCTCTTCTTTGGCAGCCAAAAGCACAGCAGAGTCCATTCCTCACCTGCAGTGGCAAAGGTGCAGCAAGAGCTGACTCCGGGATGCTGGGAGGCACTGGGAATGTATCTGGCCACATCTCCATGCCCAGGCTGCACAGCCAACCTAACCAGCTGGAGTTAGGAGGAACAAGAGCTGTTCAGTGGTTTTAAGAGGGGAAATTATTTTCCTGCCAGACCATCCCAGGCTTCCAGCACTCAGAGCACCATCTGACCATGGGCTACATTTAAAACATGCTCTCTGGCTCTTTCTCACCAGGGAGAGAATATGAATAACAAGCTGGTACAGCCTCCTTATAATGCCACATTTTTCTGGTTAGCAAAATCTCTGGCAAAAACATGAAGATAAAGGCAGATTTCAGTGCTTGAGCACACCAGATGCAGATTGGATGATGCTGAATAGCTGAACATCTCCTCCTCTAACAGCACCCTGGCCTGTGAGGCACCTTGGGGAGGTGGAAAGGCAGGGTGACTCAGGGAAGATATCCACCCAGTTTCCAATAGCCCTTTGACCAAACCAAACGCTTGGAAGCACTGGTGGAGCCATAAGCAAGTTGTGGGCAGTGGAATTAATGAGACCTTGTTTCCTATGTATTTGTATCTTGCGGTTGGACTTTCCAGTGCCTGAAGACCATATGAGCACCAAGGAGGTACTTTCTGCGGTCAGGATGTTCATGGCCTCTCCCTCTTCCTCCACATCATGGATTCTTCCTCTGGTTTCTAACTGGAGCTGTGCTCAGGCCACCAGCTCTCTTAGGGCATCAGCGGACTATCCTTCCTCCCCTCAGCTAGTCGCCTTCCTGGGCTCTGCCTCCAGCTTAGTGTCTTGGAAACAAATAACCTTCTTTTCATGGTTGGCTGGAATTGATCCAATGGACTCAGAAACACAGGGCAAACTAGCAGGCAAAAGTGACTAAAGAAAACGCATTTACTAAGAAAGCCAGCATAACAACATTACAAAAACATTGTACTGTAAAGCAGGAGCCACCCACAGTCTTGAGTCCAGCAGCCACTAATGAAAACTTCCTTAGGGCCAGGAGGCATTGGGAATGGGCATGGACCACACCTTCGAAGGCTGAGGAAAGAGAGAAGGAAGGGAGCTGTGACAGGAGAGCTCCCAGTTACCCTCCTGGCCATCAGCACCATTACCTTCCCAGGCTCTGCAGCATCCCTGGAAAAACCAGCAGTGCAGCCCCTGCTCTCCCTCCTTGTGCTGTGGGTGAGAATCAGTGACTGCCCTGCCGCACTCACTGCAGCAACAGAGGGGAAAGTGGGAAAAAAACAGTAAACGCCTCTGCTTGGTACACACAGCTGGGCAGGCACACACTGCATTTCCCACATCGAAAGGGGATCTATTTTGCATATATGTTTACGCTCAGTGACACTAATTATGTAGCAGTGGCAAGGAAAAACCTTTGTGACAAACAGCACTTCACATGTGCCTTTTACAAGAGCAGGAAGAGTAGATGTTTCTGCAATAAAATACACAGTGAAACAAATAGAACAAATCAAAGGCAAAAATGAGAGACTGCCTATCTGGATTTACAGTGATGGAGGCATCGTATGCCCTAAAGCTACATAATTTTTAGGAAAGACAAAAAACAAAGGTAAGCAAGGCTCTAGTGAGCACAGGGCTCACTATTGCAGGCAGTGGCAGAACTGCAGCAGCCACGGTGCAGCTTGGAGCGCACCATCACCATGCCCCTTGTAGAAAACCAGTTGTCCCTCCTGCCATTAGTGGCTGAAATAGAGCTGAAGGGCAAGAAAGACACAGGTTTCCCATGTGCAGACAAGCACAAGATGGCAGCGAAGACAGCCACCAGCCCGCTGAGCTCAGGGAAGGGGGTTTTGACACCCCAGAGCAAAGGAAAACTCCTTGGACATCCCGGGAGCAGCCCCTGGCACCTCCAGGGTGGTTATCCAGAAGGCAGAGCCGGGCTGCTCACAGCAGCGTGCACAGGAGAGATGCTGGGCATAAACAGGAGTGAGAAGGGTTCAGACTGGGATCTGAATTCCAGCCTGAATTACCCAATGATCTTGTATTTTCTCCAAGTCTTGGCTTCCCATGTGTAAAATGCAAAGGCACATACAGACAGCGTTTCCCGATGACAGCAGTTTCATAAGAACATATGCACCAAGACTGTACGGCACCAGAGACCACAGAGGTTTAAAAATAAATACCTTTTTAAGACAATGAAGAATAAATACCCATCACATGAACAAGTGCAAAATTAGCTGGGAGCGTGTTGTCTGCAGGGCAGGAATTCACTTTCCTGTTAAGCTGGTTTGCAGCAGAGCTGACTGGCCGCAGCGTGTGATCCAAGAGCACATCCCTTGCTGGAGGAGACAAGCAGGACAACAGGACACAGCCTCAGTCTGTATTTAGAGCTCAGTCCATGCATCCCACACCTTCTCTCTTTGCATGATAATCTGCTTCTCAAAATATTTTTCTTCCTAAGACTAACATGAAAATGAGAGCTGAAGAAACTTAACCTCAAACTGCTGTTTAAATAGCACTGAGTTACTAAAAAGCAAAGGAGGGAAAAAGACAAGCTGAAGATGCTATCATCTGTACAGACTGACAAGCAGCAAGAGCCTTCCAGATATGCTGAGGGAACGATGTCTCCCACTCACCTCAACAGCAAAATGTCACTCAGCATCTGGATCAGGACCCCTCCACACTGGAAATCAGATTTCGGATGGGGGCCAACAAATCTCTTTATTTACTTGTCTGTGCCTTAGTGACACTGCTGCTAACACATAATTTATTTTGCCCATTTAGGAGACATCCAGTTATCTCAATCATTTAACAATGTGTAAAATTACAAACACATTCAACTACAATGTGTTCCTCTTGCGTAAGCCTCTCCTCTTGGCCACATACATAATGAAAACCCTGTTGAGTCAGTAATAAAATCCAGAAAGCTTTCAAGTCTCAGAACTGAATGTTCAAATTTTGTAGCTCACTTCCTTTTCTAACCAGACAGCAGGGCTGCCAAAAGAATTTCTGGGCTTTCAGCCCCGTTTGATATACATATACATACACACACACAAATATATATATATATGTATATATATAGCACTCTGCTGGGGCTGGCAGAGAGCAGGCACTGATTGTTTTTATGCTTTTAACACAGTTACGAACAAATGCATTTGAGAAAAGAAAATACTACTTGTTTTCATCTGACAGAACAGACAGCTCAGGCCTGGACAGGGAAAACGATCAGCTTCAGCTTTGTCAATAAATAAATATTTGCATTTCACTCCAGCAGAGGAAAAATGCAGCCCTGATTTTAGGAACCAACCTCAAAAATCCGTGTGTGGAAATACCACCGCTGTCTATGCGAGCGGGCCAGTTGCACAACGCAAACGCCTGATCTGCATGAATAACAGCTATATGTATGTACATATGCACATGATCTAGCACACCATGTTTTTGGAGGCTAAGCCTCACTCCTGTGAAGAGCAGAGCATCCTGAAGCCAAGCAGTAACGAGTGAACCAGGCCAATCACAACTGGGAAGACTTCAATAGCTAAATCAGAGAGCCTTAAGATTACATTACACAGAGCACTTGTGATTCCTGCCTGAAAGACCAAATAGTTTCTAAATCCTTTGCACTATTTATAACAACAACCACCACCACAATTACATTTCTTTCTCTTCAGAAGCACTGTCTGCTTTTGTATTTATACTGTAAGCAGCATATTAAAAAGGGGACCAAATAGATTTCACATATGTCAGTGCAATACAAGAGCAGGCAGCAGCCACGTGAAGGGAAGGACAAACTTTCAGCGAGTTTCTTATGGCATGGAAATACAAAGTGAAGCTCAAGTCTGAGAGTTTTCCCACACTTTGGCTAAGTACATTACCAACAGCCACTGCTCGCTGCCACCAGACTGGAGCAGGATGGTACAGGGCATGATACAGCATCCCCCAACACACAGGCACTTACACTGGTGTGGGAATGAAGGACAACTGAACTTAAGGTAAACCAGCAAATAAACATTGGTTGAGGCTCTTCACTTGACAGCCAGAGCGAGGTCATCCCAACCTACCCCACACTGGGAGATCTTTGCATTGCCTTCATTATGAAATCTTTCCACTGTCAGTGGACAATGAGTCAGAATAGGGGAGGGATGCTGTTTACTGAAAAGCTCTTGGAACTAGAGGGAGGAAACAGTAAAATACAGAGGAGATGCTAAAGATGGGTTCCAAAAACAAGATATGAAAAATAAAACATTGACAATATGTGAGAGTGAGGATGAGGGTGGAGGCATAAATACTGAAGTGAAGGCAGAAGGGGAGACATGTGCTAGAAGAACCTGGACAAAAAGATGGATACAGGTAAGAAATAGCCAAAAAAGAACAGCAGAGGAGTGAGAATGGGAAGGATGAAAGGCAGCAGGTTCCCAAGTTGTGCATATGCCCTTTTTTAAAGTGAATGGATAGCCAAGCTGACCTTAATATCACCAGGACACCAATGAACCTATTGGGACCGTCAGCAGTGGCAAAGGGGATAAAATAAAGGTGTCTGAGTAGGGAGAATCAATGCTTCAGGTACCCAAATGCCTCCTAGTCCTTAGCACCCCCTCCTGACATCCCCATAAGTCAGGAGATAAATGTTATCTCCTCTCTGTAGCGGGGCACTGGAGCACCAGGACATTTATCCAAGACCACACTGGCAAGCTGTGGAAACCCAGAACTTGAACCCAGCTCTCCCCAGGACAGAACTGCAGCTGCTGAGAACCAAGGAAGTCCAAAAAATGCAGATGACCCATCTCAAAGGTTTAGTCAGTGGAAGCCCTGCTGCAAGCATGAACGGAGGAAGTGCAGACTCCAGCAGGCAAATTCTTTGCCACCCCATCTCCTGAGTCCCAGAAATCCTGTTGATCTGGGCTAATAAATTTCCCCAAGCCCTAGACGTTCTCTTGGCCCTCATCCCAAGCTCACATAAGAAGCTATTTCATAGGCAAGGTTCTTATTTACAGTTACTCAACTCCCATAATATTTTATCTGAGGTGGCATTTTTAACACTCCCCTCCCCAATACTGGATGAACTGTCTCTTTCTTTGCTTTATAGGTTTGTAACTAATCTAGTTAAAATCCCATAAATATTGGGATGTTTCTGTGCTCCCCATTCAGGTGGGAGGCTGGCTGAGGAAAAAGTCCATTAGCATTAAAATGATGGTGACATCCAGGCTGAAGCTGACAATTCATTCATTTTTTAGGTCTACTGTCATCATGCCAGCTGCCCTTCAGGAGCTGACTGTGCATCAACTGTGTAGCCTCCTAAACTCTCGATACTCAGGGAAAGGGTATCCTGCCATAAAATCCAGTGGGAGTCGCAAGTCCTTGCCAGGTCACACAGTAGGTTAATGTGCTGGTTTGCTACCCCTGGGAGAGCCGGGCTGGAGCCTTTGTTTTACTACAGACCTGTGTGCCACTCTAACAGCAAGGAGGAGGTCATAAATGCAGGGGAATTGGGCGCCAGGGAGCAGGGAGCCTCAGGCCAGCGCTGCTGCTGGAATCAATGAATGTCAGTCTGGGTCTAAGGTGGCTGGGGTTGCTTGAATCAGTGCTCACAACTAATGCGCAGTAAAGAGGTGCGAGCAGGCCACGTTGAAACGTGGCCTGTAACTCAGCTTGCAAAGAAAGAGTTGCATTATGCTGCCACTTCTCCTGGCTGTGCAATGGCTCCAAGTGCTGTTGTGGTCACACCAGCACTCGGCACAGGAGCCTCCTTCTCTCCACACCCTTTTGCAATGCTCCCTTCTGCAATGGGGTGGTGTATGTACAGTGCTTGTCAGAAAAGGGGATTGTAGACAAGGAAACTGCAGCCAGGGCTTGAAGACAGTGAGGTCCTGAGCTGCTTTTACCAGGATGATGCTGTCCTTCACTAAGAAGGTACCCATGGGATGGCCTCATCCCCTTGTGTCACCAGGGTGACAGGTCACCTGCATTCAGGGAAAGATGTCCCCTGCAGGTGAAGCTGGTGGGAAAGCAGAACAACCTCACCAGAGCTCCTAGCTTTACTAACACCCCAAAATGACTATTATATTTTATATGTATGTGTCTAATTTTAATCACAGAGTGCTTAGCCAGCCCCAATACAGACTTCTACCTTCTAACTCCACTTTTCTTCAACAGAAAACTTTCCTGAGAAGTTAGTCAGCCCAGGAACCCCTTTTAAAAAGTGAATATTTTTTCTGCACGAATTAAAAAGCTGTCAACTGTAAGTCAGACGATCAAAACAAACTCCATTCTCAGCCGAGGATAACTTCTGAGGAAATCAGAGAGGCAGATGCAGCCACCCTATTTCTTGGGAGCACTCCAGAAACTCAAGTATCAGTTGTTTCAGTTAATTAATATATGTGAATTAATTAATGCCGTTAATTTTGATCACATAAATTAGCCTTAACCATCAGTATAAACTGGATCAGAAGCTAGTGCTCTTGGAAGAACTCAGCCCAGATCAAAGGTAATGTGTTAAAAAATCTCCCTGAATATGGAAGTGGATTTCTCACCATCCCCATCAGCATCTTGCAGGGGTGGGAGGTGTGTGCACACAGTTTGCTTTCTCTACAGCATCTGGTCCCTCTCTCCTTTTAGGAACATGCCTGCTGATAACATGCAGGCTCTCAGCAGTGGTCCTGAGCCCCAGCTCCTAGTCCGTGGAAACCCACCGGCATTGCACGCAGTGTACCCCCACAGGTCCCCATGCACAGGGTTTGCTGCCCTGCTCTGCTCACTCCCCTGATCTCTTCATTTCACACCCGACCTTCACCAAGAGTATTTCAGCAACAACCCTCTCCTTCTGCAAGAAGAACTGCTGCGTTGACCATCCCTTTTACCGGCCGCATAAGCAAGGAAATGTTTGTTACCCCACACTCTCACCATCTAGTCCTCTATTTTTGAAGAATGTAAGGCCTGAAATGAAGAATTTGGGGTTTTACACCAGCCAATATTAATAGAAACATTCTCAGGATTTTTTTCCCCCCAGTGTAAATGGAACACTTTTATTTTTCTGAGCATGCCCCTGCGGTGCTTGCAGGCCAGACAGTGCAGCATTGTACCCGCCGGGGAGCTTGCTATAAACACATCTGTCCAGCTGCTCTGCCAGGGCCACTGAGCTCTCTATAAACCAGGGAAAGTAAATCTGTACCTTCAATATTTACTGGTTGCAGTGTGTATAATCTGAAAGTGGTTTTAGCAGCATGAGCAAGGCATACTTTTAATCAGTGGGTTTGATATGGCACTGTTAAACACTGTATGGGTACATCCTGAAAAAGCCCACTCTTGAAACCAGAGGCTCTCCTCTCACAGCCCCATACAAACATTATTGTGCTATTACACACTGCCCACCTGTAAGACCCATCCTAGCTCCCAGTTTTCTGCTCTGATCCCAAATTATCCCATAAGTCTCAAAGCTGAGCTCATGGGGAGTTTCAGAAGCAGATCTGAGGTTAGGCAGTGAGAGAAGACACAGCTGTGTACAAAAGAACGCAGATAAATGCAAGGAGTTAAAAGAACAGCACGACAAACCAAACTTCTCTAAGAGTAAATAGCCACCAGCCAGCATCAGTTTTCTTTTCTGATGAACATAACAGCTAGCTTTTAATGCGTGCTCCATGCAAAAGAGCTTCCATCTCAATACTGACACTAGGAGTCATAATTTCTGCGCAACAACAGGAAAACAGCCATTAATGCAATGGTAAAAGTCTCCATACCAAAGTAGTCTGCTGATAACCCCTGCTAACCCTTTACTTCCTCAGGACATCAGTCCCTGGGAAGCCAGCAGGCAGCAGCCAGGATTCCTGGCTGACTGCAAGAGATGTCCTTCTCCCCATGAGTCTGTGCAGTGCGCTGGGCTCTTCGGTCCTGAATGGAGCCCACATTGGAAGTCTTCCACAGAGCAGCCCACCAGCTCTTGCCAGACAGCCCCCTCCAGTTTCAGTTTAGCCCTCAACAGAGGTAAGGTGAGGAAGAGATTCCACACACTCAGTTTCTTCCTCACTCAGAAAAACCACCCCTGCCAGCTCCACAAAACTGAACACATCTTTCAGACCTGGGTGCTAATCAAGTCCAGAGGTGGTTTAGCTCTCCTACCTAATCGTAGGCACATAACACTGGGATGGACAGCTATTTGCACATTCCTGGATCACAACTCTGTCTCCGCATTCTTAAAGCACATACATGACCTGTTGGCTGCCTGCAAGTCCTCCATATCTACGAGGATGACATCGTGTTCTGCTTGTCTACTACTGATTTCTGCTCTATGCAATCAGACTAGAAGCGAGGGGCATAAGCAAGAGAACAGCACAAATACTTCGTGTACAGCAGCAGAGTAGCCCCAGAGGAGGTTGTGGCTGGCTTCCTTACACTGGTTAGCTTGTGTGTGCCATACAGTAAGTGTGTGCAACAGAAGAATACGGCTACCTGACACTGCAGTGTGCTCACATAACATATTGGTAGGCCAAGGGTAAGAGCCCAGCTGGAACAGAATGGAAATGAACGGTACAGAATCAAACACAACTAAGGTCTCACTGTGTTTTAATAAGCTTGTATATGAGAAGCAGAGAATGAGTAATGACTGTGGACAAAGCCAACAGGCACCTCAGGGGATTCTGAGATTAATCCTGTGACATTTCAAGCAGCTAGCCTGGAAAAAGCAGTGAGTGACACAATTCACTGTGTGGCAAAGCACGTACAGCATCCTGCCAGACCTCTCCTCTTATTTGCATGTGAAGAATAAAAGATATATTAATCAATATTAATTTTTAATTTATTCAAGAAAATAGCTACAAAACTGTGCTCTTAAAATCAAATGATAGCAAGTCCTTTGAACATCCATATATAACAGACAAAAAGCTGTTCTATCAGGTCACAAACAGGGAGGGAGGGAAAGCATCATAAAGGAAAGCAGAGGGCTCCCCTAGCTTTGATGCAGACTAACCTTAAGGTAACATAGCTGTGACTTTTAACTATACTGAAGCAAAACACTTCTGGGGAAAGAAGAATTTGCCATGTATTTTAAATATAGGGGGAAAAAAATAAACAAGCAAACCTGAACATACTGAAGAGGCTGTGTACTGAAGCACGTGGTCCCCCAGGATAGATAAAAGCAGAAGGCAGTTGTCTCTGAGGCACAGTTAAGCTGTAGACTGAGGCAGACAGCAGCTGACAACCATTATGGATCACAGCCTAGAAGTGTGCTTTGATCACAGATTTCTCAGGCACAACCCAATTGACTGCAATCAGGTTCAGCAAGCTCCAGTAACTCCTTGCAATCAGGAGCAATTTTCTTTTGAGCTTGCTCATTTCTTCTTAACAGATGTCAGTTTGCGTGCATTGCTCCACTGGGAAACCCGGCACTCTGAGGACCAAAGTTTAAAGTTAAGAAGTTTCTATTAAGGTCATTATGGAAGATTAACTTTCTGGGGTAGTATTTCTGTTCAGGACCTTCATCTCAGCTGACATTAGGAAAGAACCTATGCATGCT
The DNA here is from genome assembly GCA_039877255.1 of Loriculus beryllinus. Taxonomy (NCBI): domain Eukaryota; kingdom Metazoa; phylum Chordata; class Aves; order Psittaciformes; family Psittacidae; genus Loriculus; species Loriculus beryllinus. Next base: position 5,074 of record JBCJKH010028329.1, on the reverse strand, counting down.
CCTGATACCTCAGCCTTCTTCACAAAACTCATGAGACACAGTTGTGACTATTCTCTTTCTGGAACAGATACAGAAATTTGAGGCTATGTTACCATATTTGTAAGCTAATCACTGCATGGGATGAAAATAGCAGACAGGAATCAGTAATCTGTGTACAGCCAGATGCTAGCTAGGACCAACCGATTTTTATTGGGACTTTTTGGGGCATAGAGAGCCAAAGCCCACCGTCATCATTGCAAATGTCAGCTGTAGTGATGCACTTCATGCAAACTACATCTTCTGAGCATAGCCTATTGTTAACTACATGCACATGAGAGTAGGTGAATATACATATAGGTAGTAGGTGGAGATACATAATACACATAGTCTACCCATCTCACTGAGGAGATGGTAGTAGCTGGTACTACACCAAAGTTAATGCCAGATTCTTGAATCACAGTGTCAAAGGTATTCTGAATCTCTGACAAGGCAGGAGGGACTAAGCAGGAGCTGGCTGGAACTGCTTTGTATTATCACATCCGGCCTGGGGCAAGAAAGCCCTGCAGTGTATACTGCTGCTCAGTGGTCTACAGGAGTACACTGACTGTCAGCAGGGACGCTTCTTGCCTCTCTTATGCTGCTACATCCCTTGTATCCGTGTAAGGTATATCAGTAGGGTTGTACACTTCACACAATGAAGGAGCAATGAGTGCAACTGAAGGTTACATCAAATTCCCCTTTTCTGCTTCCCTGCAGGGTAGAAGGCTCACAAGTCCCCCTTTCACAATGGGAACTTTTGTGACACCTTAACAGCAGCCAGAGCAAAATGCAGCACACCTACAAAGCAACATGCCCTCCCAGTGCACAAATACTGCAAAGCAAAACCCCTCAAATACTAGAAACCACAGGCAAGGCACAGGCTATAGAAAAACTGAGAGGCATGAGCACAGTTGAAAGGAGGGCAGTAGGGAAGAGGAAGAAAACAAATAGGAAATGCCATACTCAAAAGAATCCAGCATAAACTCCAAGCAAATCAAAGCAAGGAAAAAAATCTGAATCCACTTGAATTGTAGCTGCTGAAACCTCCTGGCTGCTCGGCCGCTCCGCTATGCTTAATTTGCCCCCCTGGATTTGCACCTCCTGTGAGTGACTGAGAGGAGCCATTGACTCCAGGAGGACTGATTTAGTGCAGCAGGAACCAGTGGCCTGGCAGGGGCTGCAAGAGAGGCCAGCCCGAGCTAGGTAAACACGGTGTCGTGGTGTAACCCAGCAGGCAGCTGAACGCCGCACAGCCGCTCTGCTTGCTTCCCCAGCTCCCAGTGGGATGGGGGAGAGAACTGGGGGAAAAAAGCAGTTTTGGGGTTGAGATAAAGACAGTTTAATAGGATGGAAAAGGAAGAGGAAGGGGGAATGATAATAATAAGAGAATTACAATATGCAAGGAAGTTATGCACCGTGCAATTGTTTACCTCTTGCTGACCAGTTCCTAAGCAGTGGCCCCCAGTCAGCTTTCTCCCCAGGCCCTATGCTGAGCACAATGCTATATGGTAGGGAATATCTCCTTGGTCAGCTGGGGTCAGCTGTCCTGGCTGTGCCCCCTCCTGGCTCCTGGCGAGATCGGGTGGGAGGCTGAGAAGGCCTTGACTCACTGTAAACGCTGCTCAGCAACAACTAAAGCATCGGTCTGTTCTCAACACTATTCTCAACCTAAATCCAAAACACAGCACTGTGCCAGCCACTAGGAAGAATGTGAACTCTATCCCAGCCAAAATCAGGACACACTAGAAGAGGGAAGGCCACAGGGAAAATAGATTGGAATAGGGAAAAGTAGATGAAAGGGAAGGAGAGACAGAAGAAATGCGCAGCAAAGCATGGGCAGAGGAAAAGGAGCATGAGAAAGAGGAAATTACACACAGTGCAAAAAATGGCTGGACACTGGATTTAATAAAATCTTTCTCCAGAATCCACATGGTTGTAAACCTCTGGCATGCTCTGGTCTGGTGTTGGATACTTACTGTCAGCAAGAGCCCCAGCACCCGGACGAGCCTCTGTCCTATCCAGCACTGCACCCTGCTCGCAGTCCCTATGCACGGCCATGGAAAAGTGATGCTGGGTGGAGGGGAGAAAACCCAGTTAATTTTCCTTGATTTGTTTCTCTGGAAAGTGCTTTCCCTGGAGAGAGACACAGGCCTGTGAAAAAGACAGGATTTACTCAGCACGTCTGTAATACCTACTATGTAAAGCCAACTGTTTCAAACTCCTGCTTTGCATTAGCCAAGCTCCTGGCAGACTTCACCTGACACACAGCCTACAGCATGAGAAGTGAGGAGCCAGCAAAACACTCTTCATGACGTGAAGCAGGGGGTAATTCCCAGTTCACTCAGGACAATAAAGGTCTGGAACGGTATGTTACGCTGAATGAAATCTAAAAAAACAACATCCAAACGTTTTCCTGTTTCCTGATGCGCATCCAGGAGCTGTAGGCACAGCCTGCAAGGTAAATGCTGGGTCACTGCTTGCGACAAGGAAACGTGTGGGGAAAGCCTATGAAAGGGTCAGAGTCTAAACTGGCCTCCAAAGAAACTCAGCCCTTCCCAAGCACTTGCTATTCAGGACAGGTTTGTGAAAAGGTGCTTCAAAGCTTTCTAAATGACCTTTTTTGAGCAAATGGAGGTTCAGTTACAGTTTCCCATCAAAGTTGTGTGAATGCGTGGAACACACAAAACCAAGAGAGAAAAGGTGCTATTCACTCACTTCTCCTGTGGCGTTTGCTGAATGTCGAGAAAGCGACAGATCAAAGCGGAACGCTTGGTGTGTGTCCTTAAATTAGATGTAATTAAATAAACAGGTGTTTGCATAAATCCCTGGAAAGCAAACCTGGAAGGTTTAAGTCCCACTGGTGAAGCAGCTGCTACTGCTTCTTCGATTTGGGGTGGGTTTTTTTGAATTTTTCAAGATTTTCATTCATCAAGGTGTGTTGAATCACAAACTTGTTCCTCCTGTTCCTAAAGGACTACAGAAAATCCCTCACACCAATAAAACCAAGGGAAGCCCAGCATACTGGATAGCTCAGAGTCTGGAAACAGAACCAAGCCCTGCTCCTCCTCGTCACCAGCTGGGGCTCAGCCAAATCAGTAAGGATGGGAAGTCGTTCCTACCGTTACTGGCAACCATCTAAGTCTGTTGGTGGTCTCTGTCCAACTCTTAATGGACACATAAAATATCTCCTGTCACTAGAAATGTCACTAAACAGTATATATTGGCAGCCTCAGGAGGTCGATGCATGTAACTCAAGATTGAATTTCCCTTTTAGCTACTGTCCTTTCTGGGCAAATTTCGAGGCATGCAAGCGATGAAGAAAACCATTGCTGCTTTCTGAAGAGCGAGTTCTGGGCAAAAAGGGCCTGGAGCTTTCGTCCCATCCCATTTCCCAAACCCCCAAACCACCACAAAGTAAAACATCCATCTAATTTACTTCAATGGAAAGAAGAACACAAAGAGAACAAACTAGGGGGTCCGGAGGGTGTTCAACCCCACAACGGGAACCTTCCATCAGCCCTGGGCATGGGAGGAGGAATGGCAGGAGCCCTCCCGCCAGGAGACATCCCCGGGGGGGGTTGAAAGAGGATGGTGCCGGGCTCCGCACCGCTGTCTCCTCCGCCGGGGACAGCCCTCGCACTCCCCCCCGCCGCCGTCTCCAGGGTCACGGCACCCCGCTGCGGGAGAGGCCGCCCCGTCCGTCCCGTCCCGTCGTTGGGATGCTGCTTCGCGGCAGGGTCTCCGCGGGAGGGTGGACAAACCCGGGCCGTGTCCATCGGCCCCGCTCCGTCCCACGGAAGGTGCACGGTGGGAGGGGGCCGGCAGTAAGGCTCCGGCTGCCGCCGCCACCGGGCTCCACCGCGGACAGGGGCCCCTTTGTGTGCCCCTTCCCGCATCCCGCCGCCGGGCAGAGCCACATCCAGGAGCAGCGCTCCCAACACAACAACAGACGCCTTTTCTGCGGCTCCGGTGAGGCCCGACAAGGCTGCACCACCGGTACCGGAGTACGCGAGAGACGCGCGCCGGCAGGAACACGCGTACCCCGGCCCCGGCGGAGGCAGCGGCCCCGGAGGCAGCACTTACCGGGAGCCGGGTGCGCGGTCCCCGCTCAGTCCCCGCGAAACGGTCCCGGCTGTAACCGCTGGGGCAGCGGCACCGGCAAGTCCGGGCTCCCCTCCCTAACCGCGGGCACGCAATGCAGCGGGGACGCCGCGGGCAGGTAACGGCCCGTCCCCGCCGCATCCCCGGCGCTGCCTCCCGTGCCCCCTCCCCTCTCCGTGGGCTTCGGAGGGGGGATTTGTGGAGTGTCGCCTCTCCGAGTGCCCGCTGCCTCACCGGCCAGCCCTGAAGGCGATCGCAAAAAGAGCCCTAAACCCCAAGAACCCAACTCCAAAGTGGTGTTAGGGACAACGCTCTCGTTTGCAAAGAAAAATCCCTGGAATGGGGACTTCTTGTCAGGCCGCTGGGCAGCACGCTCTGCTGCCGGGCTTTTGTCAGCGAGGGAGCGAGAGGCGGTGGAACGCCAGTTGGCTCCTCCAGCGCAATTCCCCTAAATCATGATAGACGGATTGCGTGAAAAACAGGAATTCCAAAGAATTTCCTGCCCTGGGAACAGAAGTTAAGGCTATATTTAACAACATCTGAAGCTGTCAAGAATGCTTTGTGGTTGGATAACAGAGCACAAAAATGTGAAAAATGCGGGCTACTGCTCTACCAAATATGGGAATATTGTTACGTCTGGAGCGCGGACCCGGTGGGAGCGCTCACCACCGGGACGGGGCAGCACAGGGGGAACGGAGCCCCCTCCCCAGCCCCAAACCTTCAACCGCAATGGGGAACCACTGTCCGAGAGCGCCCGAAGCGAGTCACCAGTGCAGGGATGCGCGGATGAACGCGGGGCACGGGAATTCTCGCGGAGTCGTCCCAGTCGCGGGAGCCCTCGGAGCACGCCGGGCACCTCCAGGCTGCCGGCCGGGCCCCGCGCCCGCAGGAGTCGCGTTGTTTCACCTCTAACCGGCGGCGCCGGGCGGGCCCCGCTCCACAAGCGGGGTTCAAC
>JBCJKH010028325.1:0-28532 GCA_039877255.1 Loriculus beryllinus | reverse complement strand
CCAGTTCCAGAACATCATTCACTATCAAAACAGAACTCTACATCTGGAGAAGAAAAACATTAGCTTTTTTTTTTTTTTTAATTTTCATTTTTCCCCTTTGCTGCTTCTTTTAAGAACAATGAAAATGACAAATTAAGCACTTTCCTTATATTTTGCACCAACCAGTGAAAAAAAAAATCAATTCCCTAAATAGTAGGCCAGTAAAAAGCCTTCACCTGCTACTGAATAGAATGTACCTCTCCGGAGAATAAAAAGATGTTTAAGCTCTAGGGGTGTAATTTACAGCGTCTATTTCAAACACTGTTAATTGTACATAGATTTTTTATTTTTTTTTAATGGAGAGAGAAAATTTTGTCATTAGCACTCATTATCAAAAAAATAGAGTCTCCCTTGACACAAGATTCAAGTGATGGTTACGTGAAATTATCAGCAAGTACTACCTGCTTAGAGAAAACAGACGGGAAATGTTCATATGCAGTGTGCAATGAAGCATAAGGGATTCATGACAAAAGGAGATGAAAACAGTGAAGTACTTTTGAATTTTAAAAAGCTGAGCACATCTGACAAGTACCTGCAAAGTTTAAAATAATCAGCTCCCATCATTCAAGAGACAGATGAAATCTGGAAACAGCTGCTGTTTTACACCAAAACCCCTTCTGCTTTGGTAAAAAAACAACCTAGGCAACCAGCCAGGAGCATGGAAGGCACTAAATGCTTTCCCCTGAAGTATCCATCAACTGCCAGTGTAGGAGACAGGGGACTGATGCATTTGGAACAATGTCTGGATCCAAAGTATCCAGTCACACATTCCTTTTACTACTGAAAGCCAAAAGATAACGTTTTCATTACTCCAGAGCACCAATTTTCAGCACAAACTTACATTTTGTTAGTTTCCTAAACACATCTCTGCCACCCTGAAGTTTAAGAAGCGAGGCACCCTCTGAGGCTCTCTGAAAAGGACAAGAGCTGCAAGCCACATGCAGGTTTTTTCAGATAAGGGAAACACAGGACAAAACTGTTTCAAATGAGACAGGAATAGAGGATCTACTGCAAATGTATTTTGCAGATTAGTCTAGTTTCGAAGACAAGTGAAGAGCTGAGGAAAAAAAAAAAGAGTATGTGGAACACAGAACTCCAGCTTATTTTTCCAGGAAATCTGCTGACATTAGAAAGAGTTTACAAAAGCGGATCTTGAAGTCTAGTTTATTAATTCTGGTATGTCCAGTAAGAACTGCGGTTAATCACCATGCTAATCCCTTCCTCACTGCATAGACATGTCATCTGATATTCTTGATTCACTCAGCAGGCTCAGAAAGGAACCGCTGTTCAGGCCTGCTCATCCTGAACCCCAAACATCACCTGCAAGAAACACTTATGCAAATTCAAGTATATGATTTCAATTCCATACCCTCTTTCTCAACCCCAGAAACAACAAAGTCTTTCAATACTTTGTTATTAAACCCTAAAGCCCAAGGAGATTTTCAGTCTCCTTAAAGCAACACAAAAGGTCAAGGTACTTTTTATGAAAGCCATTTCTGCTCATCTACTTTTAAAAAAACCTAATAATAATATAAAAAAATAAAAAAGCCTAATTTTCCTGCTTGATTCCAGATTTTATGATGATTTTTGAGGAGAAAAATGAAACTAAATCGATCTCTATTATTAGTTCAACAGTTATTCTAGAGTCTCTTATCCCTTAGAAACAGCTACATTTCATGATATTGGCCAAATGAATACTCATATGAATGAGACCATACACTCACAGTCCCCAAAGGATTTGCTGTAATGATTCTGCAATAAAACCACAGGCCCAATTCTTAAACACAGCATAAACACAATCAGAAATTTTGTAATAGCAACAATTATAGGCTCATTATGGGCAAATGAATTACTTGGTATCAGGTGCTTATGTTTCCTGGCTCTTTTGTAGTATTCACAAAGGCTGCACACACATCTATGTGTTATACACTCTGGCACCCAAAGGTAAAGGGAATATAATGCAGTGCACAGCAGGAACTATGGAATTCTAACACTGCACCACTTCTGCAGTGATTATCTTGCTGCTGTATCACAAGTTTGTTTGTTGTCACAAGCCACTGTTACAGTAATAGCCATATGTGAAATTTGGGCCTACTGACTTGTACTCTTTGTATAAGAACTTAAACTGTAAAAAGCAGCAAATGCTGCCTCTTTTAATGCTCATGCTTAATGGAATGCTGCCATTATTACCATTGATACTGAATGGAAATGTATGCCTTTATAACCTAAAGACCCTACAGACATGGTAAGTCACGGAAACACCGACTGCTAAAATGATCACCTAGATAATAACGACACTGGTGATCCACTTCTTGCGCATTTTCTGTCAAGTACACTGTCTTGACAGAACAGCTTTAGCTTGCTCTCTGTTGAGAAGGACAGGGTATTACCTTAACTCCTGTTCAGTCTCCTCAAAGGGTCTCACCCAGCTTACAATGACTCGTAGACCTGCTTAAACAAAGGGGTTGTGCCTATGTTGACTAATTCCGCATGATTATTATGGATTTTGTGAATTAGTTAAATTACTTCCATTCTTGAGTGAAACTGTAGCATCCACAATGTCCTGGTAGAGTTCCAAAGCTAAACTATCTCCTAGATGAAGGAATATTCCTATTAGCCCACTTTAAACTTCTCACCAGCTGGTTTCATTTGATTCTCCTAATTTTAGTACTGGAAAAGATAATGCCCAATTCCCCCTTCACTTCCACTCAAGATTTTAAAGACCTCTTTTAGATGCTTTGCTAGTTATCTCTCCTACAAGCTGCAGAATCTGCATTTGTATTTGATCTCATATAAGACCTGTTTCATATCTCTGGGCACCCTGCTAACTTCTCCATCAATAACCACTCCTTGTTGCAGTTCCTGCAACGATGAATCACTGTGGCAACAACAGGCAAAGCTATAATTACATTCTTAGAAGTAGTTTTTCAGCTGTAACTACTGTACACCTAAAATATTCTATGTATATCCATTTATGACTAAGGCTACTTCTAAAATACTTTCTTATTCACAGTGAACTATTTAATGCAAATATCATTTCAAACAGCTTACACATGCTTTTTACATTGGGAAAAAAACAATCTTTACAAATAAAAACATTTTCTAAATCCAGTAGGTATATATTGCTTCTCAGTATCAAAAAGCACTGGGTTAGTGTTAACATTAGGACTTCTAAACAAACTCTCACTAGCTTTTGGCAACACTATCAGTCAGAGTGATGTCTCAGACTTGTATTTTTAGCACTGCAGTCTGTGACTTGTTTTGTGACATGGACATGAATGAAGAACACATGTATAAATGAGGGAAAGGTTATGATGAAAGACTAATGATCGGAGTCCCAACAATCAAGTCTAATTCTGACAAACTGCAGGAAGTCTCATAATTGAATGCTATGAATATCCATTAGACTAAAATGTGGAGGCTTAGTCATTCAGTCTAGGATACACAGTAATAATCAACACATGGTACAAATAAATGTATTGGTATATTCACAAAGAGGTTTTGGAGATAACTGGTTTAATTAATTTATCACAGAAAACACCTGCAGGTAGGTTCATGGGGCAAAGGAGGCTCACCCAGACCTCCTCTGCTCTACTCAGACCCAGAATCTGACATTCTAGGCCTATGTGCAAGCCTGAGCTCTGAGCCCCTTGGTCCTCCTGACTGTTGAACCACAAAGTATGAGGCTGCCTGCAGGACCTCTCACCAGGAAATAACAAAGAAAAACACCACAGTCCCAGCTGATGGAAGAAAACTGAACTGCCAAGACCTCCATCTTTCCACTAAGAAGGTAAGAGGCATTGCTGAAACTGCCAATTTCAGATGGAAGATAAAACCACCCCCTGGTAATAGCCATAAGATACAAGAAACTAGGAAAACCTTCTCTCTCTTCCTGAAGATGGAGAAAATTCCAATAGGGATTTCACCAGGTGCAACAGCTGGCTGCCTCTAAGTTCCCTTTTTAGCCAAGAGAAGAACAATCGTTTTAGTTCTATTTTGATCACGTTTGGGTTTCTCCTTAAGCTATGTGATGCCTTTGAGAGAAACAAGAGCAACTATGACACTGGCATCTTAAAAGGAGGAATATAAAAAGACCTGCAGGGCATTTCTGTAGGCACAATACAAGCCCCTGAAGAAATGACTACTCTAACAACAATATCCTCAGCTGTCATTCACCACAAGTAAAACTGTCAAAACTCAATAGCAAGCATTTCCAGGAGTATAGTCTCTTGGCTTTAACTATTATTCTTGGCCTAGCTGAAATAAAGACTGACAGGCAAGCAACATTAATTTATTGTTGTTTGTACTGAATGGCTGTAGTCACAAGAAATTAATTTAAACATTTAAAACACAGATAAACCTCCAAAATTTTCCCAAGAGAAATTAGTAAATAAAATCACTATGTCAGCTCTCCTTGCAGTTTCTAATAACAAAAGGTCAACAGGAAAATTATGTGAGGTATTACTGTTTTGCACAAGTACGAGGCTATCTGGCTTTCCATTATAACTGTACTGGCAACCACTAGCAGGAGCACAAGGTACAGCTGTCAGCACAGCTCTCCATCTTCACAGTTGCAGAGTAACAGCCTTTGTCAGCCTCAGTGACAAGCAAGCCAGTGAACAGTCCCTACAGCAGCACGTTTGTCACAGCTGCTCCTGACTCATTCCTTCTATCACAGAAGTCACTCGTCTAGAGTGTATTAGAAATTTACACTGGACATTGACATGATTAGAGAATCCATGACAAAAATGCTCTACCTCTCTTTTCTTAAGAAACACATCTTCCATATTAATTATAAAATACAAACAATATATTTCACACCTTTGCCTCTCTAAGGTGATGATCTTCTTTTTTGAAAGAAAAACAACAAAAAAAATCCTCTTGAAGAAATTTTGCTGTTGTTGTTTTTGTTTAGGGATTGCATCTGCCCCAACTGCCCCAAGCTTAGTTAACTCCAATATCTGCACATCTCCCTTGAGAAGCTTCAAGATCACTAAGTGCTTAAGTGATTTTGGTTTGTTTTCCTTAGAGCTAAAATTGTCAAAATTGTATAATTTCCTGGTACTGTTTACTAAATCTAACACCACCACAGACCAAATGAAATCAATCTCTTCAGAAAATAAAAATTAACTTATATCGGGGACTGTCAATTCTACCTTATTCTTCAGCTTCTGTCTGGAGTAATTACAGACTCCTCCTGGGGTAGGCTGCAGCCCGGCCCACATGGTCATACAGGATCCTACAGGAAAGCAAATTCAACTTAAATGTCTCCGCAGCCACCTAAAAATCTTGCGTAGCAGCATGCATAAGCAAACAGCTGGCCACTGCTCCATCTGACTGCTCCAGTGCAACCACAAAGCTATGGAGAAATGAGGAAAGTGGGTATAACATCATCCACTGTCTTATCACTTAACAGTCCAGCAGCAAAGGGACCGGCCAGCAGCATTATAATAATCTATTGCTATCCCTCTGAACCAAGAGCAGAAATGGAAAGGCTTTAAGGAACAGCAGGTTAAATCCTGGGATGAGGCAGAATACACCACACTTTCCCCCTCTGGGCTTCTACAGCTAGGTATCAGCTAAATCTGCATGTGAAGAGTACTTCTATGTTCACAGGATTGGAAAGTGAAGGTTCTTCACTCCTGTGTCGCATCAGCAAGCAAAAAATGGATACCAGGAGACAACCAGCAAAGGAATTTTCTAGGCTGTTCACACAGCTTTTCATGCAATACCAGAGAAGTAGTGTTCATAAGTTAGCTAGGTGACAAGAAAGGTCAATGAAAGCTGTTGACAGAGTACATTATAAAGCCTCCTGAGCCACAGAGAAAAATGGAAAACAGAACACGACTGTGTGTCCATTTGTTGTGCCTGCACTTTGCAAATTCTGCTTATTTACACAGCTTGCAGATTTTGCTATGCTTTGTGTTTGTTACATATAATTTACTGTATTTCAAGGCAAAATGAAACTAACGTGGTCATTTGATCTGACATGTGGCACAGGTACATCCTGTGGTTCTTCCAAAAGTCCTGATGCAAAACTCTGAAGAGTAGAGGCCACTGCTGTGACAGGTTCATAAGTGATCTGCCGAGTTCTTCCAATTAATGGTCATAATAAAAGCACAATTTTTTCAATTGATTTTCAGTAGTACAGACTGCTGTGCTGCAGATAAAGCATATGTCAAGTAAAACATATGCATATGTCTGAAAAGCAATAAAACAACTGATCATTACACTCATGCTATTTTACATTTCTTATAATAGGATCAAATATTAAAAAAAAAAAAAAATCACTAACACTTGAAATCTACCCCAGTTTTGAGGGCAATCTATTTTACTTTCAAGATACATAGGTTGAAAAAGGAATAGACTACAGCTGACAAAAAGGGTCAGGGTCAAAATGACAAGCAGGTCAGGCAAGCTTAGCAGTCTTGAAGAACCATTAAACTGGATGATTTGAGCACTGTTTGAATGGAGTCCAATGCAGGATTATACACCTAGAAAAAACAATGCAGACTATCTCTACACCTCTGAAATGCTGTTTTGGTTCACAGCAAACAAGCGACTCAATGTGCTGCCTCTGCAAAAATGTCCAACACAAGCCTCTGCCTGTACAAATATAGAGTTGGCGACTGTGAAGTCAGTGAAGTCAGGTTCTACTTGGTTATCATCTCACCTTCTCCGAAACCTGCCAGAATGGTGTGTGTTCATTATGCTGTATGTGATATCGTATGAGAGAAAACCTCAGACCTCTCTAAAAAAAACCCCAAAGGAAGGTATTAACAGAAGTCAAACCATAGCTTTAAGAGCAATTAAACTGCTGGGGAAAAAAATACTCAACCAACCAGCAAACAAACAAGCATACAGTTGGTGGCTGGCTCTCTCTCTAGACAAGTTTAAAGTCAAGACAAATACCTTTCTGAAAGATGTGTGTTAGTCAAGCATATATTTTCAGGTTCATTACAAGCGTAACTATGCAAAGTATAATAACTTTGTTATTTAGAAAACCAGACTTGATGAACTGAAGCCCCTATCCTAACCATAAGAGTCACAAAAGTTGGTTGCAACAAGGTCACGCTTGTAGCAAGTGTGCAACACTTCAGGTATCCTGACCTATAAGCCACTGTTTTTAATTACACAAGAGATCATGGCAAGAAAAATAACATTAGCATGTACAGAGGTATTTTGGAGGCTGTTTTCCTTAAGAAAGTTATCTAAATCTTCCCCTTCCTGTAACTGTCAAATCTGATACTGAAGTTTACATTGCAGCCCCACAGAGCTCAATGGAGTGAAAGATGAACTGTGTATCACTATCACAAAAATAGACATAAAAGTATAGGGTTTTAATTTCTTCCAAAAACATTTCCCTCTGCATAGCTCATAACTCTGCATAACATATGGATGTCTGTTAATTGACCATGTATGTGCTTGGCACCCATATTAAAATGTGTCTAAAAAACTTCAGATTAGGCTACCACAGGACCATACAAAGCATCATGCAGATGGACTGGCACTGGAAACACAACAGCCAGAGCAAAGTGGTCTCCATCCAGGCCTGCAATGCTCATTACACATCAGGAAGCTTACCAATAAGGAGCAATTTAAATTCCTAACACTGATAAAAAAACTCCAAACTAATTTACAAAGAAATTCATTTGCTTCTCCTCTTCTTTTGTGTTACCCATGAAGTTCTTCACAGAATGCAGTGATCCAAACCTACAAACCAATGCAACATCTAAACCCAAGCCACCACAGCTTAATCTGGGTCTCTTTAGATTCTACAAGTCATAAGAACTGCAAAGCAAAGGATGAATAAATAAGTCACTTTTCTTTTACTGTCAACGAACGATTCGGAGACTAGATAAAAAGAAAATATATCCCTCTACCTTGATTTCAGCACTGGTTTTGATGCTAAAAAAGGAAAGAGTGCCATTTAGTGGTCAGGTAGATTCACTGCACCTTTTAAAGTGTAATACTCTACACTGGGAATATTTGTAAGAGACTTGCTGAGGAATGGCATGGGTTTTAATACTATTGTTTTTCCTTGGTGAAATATTGCTAAGGTTTTTTAGGAGAGGAAGGATGGCGCTTTATTTAACACATAATTTAGAACCTGCAGTGGTGAATCTTTTCCTGCCTCATCTCTCCCAGTAGCAAAGAACTACATGCTCCTTTTCCTGCACTCCAGCAGGTGATCATCCAGGCTATAAATTTTATGAACATAGAAGAGGATACAAGAAAATTCTGTAGGCACTGGCAGAAAGGTAACTCGAAAACCTGTTCCAAGGAAAAAGTCATTATGTTCTAAACCAGCACAGCAACCAGGAGTAACACACACACTACTGATTTTCACAGGATAACTCTCAAGCTGAAGATAAAAAGTAAATGGCCAAATTCACCTGGAAATTCCTTTGGATTAATCAGCCTCAGGTTTTCTGAATCCGAGGTGAACTGGTTAGATAGAAGCAAAAGGGTGAAAGCTCAATTCTCAAATTGCACCATTTGTCAAAGCAGATAAAGAGTGTTCATGAATATGGAAGGCTGGTTGTGCATCTGTGAATCCAGAGAAATCTGGCCTAATGACTATTTAAATAGTGCGAACACATTCACAACCCCGCATTCCATCTTCCCTTGGGAAATTTTCAATCTCTACTTCAGATGTCATGCCAGAGGCATTCGAGGAACCAGTCAAGTACAACACATCCTTTTCAAATTTAGAGAGGTGCAAATGGACCAGATTTCTAGACATACCTAAAAATAAAGAGAAACCGCTTTTTTTCTAATCCACGGTGATTGCGGAGACATCTTTTACCTACAACTAAATACCACGGAATCTGGCCTTATATAAAACCAGTTTTTTTCACCAGTGTCCACTGGTAGTTTCCATAGGGCTTTCTCCCCTTTCCTATATATTTATGTAGCTTGCTTCTAAAGGATATGGCACACAAAAACCGCACACACACACACACAAAAATCAGGCTGTAGAAAAATTGTAACCTATGTAGCAAAGTGGATAAATTAGCTCCCAGATTTCTAAACCAGAGCGCATGTAATGGCACTCCTCCGTTCTCCCCCAAATGTCAACAGCCGTCACCTCTACAACCTGATTTCAAATCCTAGCACTCACTGGAAGGAGTCCCATTAATTTCAAGAATACTCTAGACACTAAGGCCAACAGTTATCCTTGGCTCTTCAGAGGGAGGGTGAGTAATGGGATTTTTGGTACACAGAGCGTTTACTTGCATTTTGGAGTGCAGGACCACCAATTCTGGAACTTCCTTCGAGCTAGTTATTTAAGCCACTGTTGTACAAGAAGGTAATTTACTTCACTTTAGTGAACAATTATGCTCTTAGCTGATTGGAATTTAAGAGCACGCCTAAGATTAACACTTGACATTTGTTGAAAGCCCTCCAATTTAAAAACAAGAATTATTTGGAGGTTACCCAATATTTTAAAAATCATATGTATTAATCAAAATAAAACTTCACCTCTGGCAAAATCTTAAATACGAATGTTGTATGCTGCATTTCTACAGTTAAGATAATATTCAGAACATAAAGAAACCAAAACATCCAAAAATTGAAGGAAAACTAGTTAACACATCATCCTCCTTAAAAATACCTCTTATAATTGTCCTATATGATTAATTTGCATCCATCAGTGGCCTCTGAACCAGCCAGATGCATTATATGCTCTATAGCATAAAAAAACTGAAGAATCAGCTATATAAAATAACATTATTACATTTGAAAGACTGAAGATTGAAGCTCCTGTTTCAGTCAAAATATAGCTTTATAGCTCTGCAATAAATATATATAACAACACCGCTCAGATGTGAGATGCCATGCGTAAAAAGTGCTAAAGTTATTGCACTTAGGCCATCTCCACACACTTAGATTTAAAAAGCAGGCAATACATTTTCCACTCAAAGTTTTCTCACTGTACACTTCTAGTTTTCTTCAATATGTTCAGTTTCTCTTTATTAGCTTTGGTTTCAGAGGTACTGCCTAGTATAACAAGATAAAGCGTAAAATACTGTTAAGAGATAGCTACAATTCCCTGGGATTAAACACTTGACCAGGGTTTCATTTGACTACTGTTCTCTGTCTGCCTCTGTACAGCTATACAAGCAATGTGGATAGCAACGATTACATACAGAACTGCTACCTACAGATGCAAAGTGCTATAAAAGAGCAATACATTAAAATTTTATATTGATACTACTTCTGAATTCTGAACATCTATTTTGATTTTTAGATATACTAATGGGTTTGTTGCTGAAATGTGTTTTTAATAAAGCAATACATTAAACATTTTGCAACCTATCAATGCCAAGACAGCAGAGAGACTGTTCAATCTAACTAGCAAATAATTCCCAGAGCTGTGCTGTCAATACTAATGATGTCGGGCCACAAACATGAAAGTAAGGAATGATTACTTTACAGAACCATGATTCCTTCCTTCTGGTAGAGTAGGAAGCAAAGATGGCACAGTAAGGTATGGTTCACTGCAGCTTCAGAGGATATACATAGCCTCCCTGTACCTCCCAAGGAAGGCCAAGAATGACAGAAGGACCAGCACTCCTCCTCAGTCCCTTGAAAGACAAATACATAACATGTAGCTATAGACTGAAAACTAAGTCTGAGAGTCAGAACTGTTATGGGATCAAGGTTGACCATGAAGATCTCAAAGACATACATTTATTGTGGAGTACACGAAACTTTCTTTCCTTAGGCAACTCTATTAATGATTTCATTTACAAAAAATAAAAAAAAAACAGCCAATAAGTAGTGTCTTTTCAGGATGGTGGAAGTCAGGATTTCAAGTTGTATCAGTTGGAAGTAACAGTCCTCAGACTGGCGCGTGACCTAACAGCTAAAACCTAAGGGGAAGGAAGTTTTAACCAGTTCTGGGGTTCACACTTAAGCTACTCTCAGCAATTTTCTGATGTTGGCATAGTCCTGAAGAAGCCAGAGGAGGTAGCTTGTCTTCGAGTTGAGAGGAAGAGAAATGTTAGTAAACTAGAAGGAAACTGAGATAACATGCAGTCTCCACTTCAGTCCTCTTTGTGCAGAAACAGCACCTTATATTAAAACTATCCATTTATGCCTCTGAATAATAAGGAAATACACTAAAAAGGTGTGTATATATATATATATATATATGTATAAAACTTATGTAAATTCCAGGATATTGCTAATATGCCCAGTAGCTGTTCTCAGCAGGAGTTTCCTGCACCTCTATTAAAGACTCTAGCATAAAGATGTGGAGACTGCTGTAAAGGTTAGCAGTGAGGAGGTCCTTCTGTTTAAGTACAGAGAGCTGTACAGTCAATTACCAAATGCATTAGCTCTGGTCTTTCTTCCTTGGTTATGGAATATCTAACTTGTCATGAATATGAAGAGAACAAAGAAATATTTCTAAATGAACTTATCAAACCCAGTTTGAAGTTCAGCACACAGCATTAGGCAGTGTCCAGGCTCTGCCTTGCAGACACAAACAAGGTAAGTAACAACCACTTCATGTTTTATAGTTTCTCATAGGACAACGAAACACATCAAACACTACTACTAAAACAAATGTGGTCAAAAGCATTTGGAGGACACTTGTGCAGTCATACAGGTACAACCCAGAGACACACCCTTGAAAGATGACAAAAATGCAGCCATCTTGCATGAATTTGGCAGTAACATACACTGATACTTACACAATATTTTCCCAACAAGTGAAAATAAAACTGCAGGAAATCACAGAATCTAAGAACAGTTCAGGTTGGAATGGACCTTAGAGATCATCTAGTTCCAACCCCCTGCCATGGGCAGGGACACCTTCCATGACACTAAGCTACTCAAACCTTCTTCCCAAGCTGTCCTTGAACACTTCCAGGGATGGCAAGCTGTCCAACTGTCTCACAACCCCCCCCCCCAGGACAGAACTTTATGGTGAACTGATTTTAAAAACAGCTTGTCAAACAAGAGAGGGTTCCCATGATGGACCCCACAGTAAATGTCTCATCTAACTAACCATGATTCAACAAGCTACTTCATTAGTGCTACCTTCAAGTCACCAGCTTCTTGCTTTGAAATCTCAACAGGAATGGTGTTCTGCTTGCTAGAGTCACTGAAAAGAAAGGCAGAAAACCTCGAGACCCTCACCAATTTTCTAGTGAATGTAAGGCATGAAAATAAATGGTTTTCTTTTCCCAAGTTCTTAATACCGAACAAGTATCACTTCTACTGTTCAGAAACAGAATGGTTTTCAGTTTTTACAAAATACTGCATTTATTCAGGTACTCACAGAGGTTCTTAAGTGCTAGTTTAGGCTCACACACACACACACCCCAAAAAAAAAAAAAAAAAAACAGAACAAACAAAACATACAAAAATAAACTGAGAAAAGCACCTACATCCATGATCTCAACACTACTCAAGACTTATCCAAACAGAAATCCCAGAAAATAATGAGGATCCAAAGCAAGCGTAGGTTCCCACCACACACTGCAGTGATGCTCAGCTTGACGGGTAGTGCCCAGGCTCTGGGAGGGAAGGAGGCTCCAAGTGGTTACTGACTGCTCCCACCAGCATATTTAATGCCAGGCAGCCGCAGCCCCATGAGCCACCTGCCAGATCATAGTTACAAGGGCTAGAGGAAATAGCTCTGCCTGGTTGAGCAAAGGTAAATAAGGGGCCAACTCTTACTTTACAGCAACAGTTTCCTGAGGTACCTTTGGAGGAAATAGGAGTACCGAGCTGCTTTATTATATCCATCTTTCAGTCAAAGCTCAGTTTAGCTCTCCCTTGTTTACATAGGCTTACCTGAAATTGTAAGTCAAGTCTGAAAACATGACTGCAGTGTATCACTGAAACTGGAAGTCAAAAAATAACAATTCTTCAGCACTTATAAACTGAATTATTTTTGAGTATTTGACGCTGGCCATACTTTGCTAAGATTCCTGCCAGCAAGTCCCTGCTCTCTCACTAAGGTCTCCATGCTGACCAAGCATGGATAACAATACACAGATTTTTAAGCTTATCAGCACTACCTTTTCACTGTTAATGACGAATGTGAAACAAAAATTTTCAGAGCTGCCACAAAAGTATATGAAAGATGTTTAAGCATTTAATAATATTTAATGTAATAATATTTAATAATAGCTATACCATAGCTTAAACATCTGTAAGTTTTTAGAAGTTATACTTAAAAGATTTGATAGCAAAACTTTTTAAAAGTAAGAATTTCCTGGAATTGTATATAGGCTAATACTGGGCACTCCTATTAACAGCATACCATAGACACCACCACACATCAAAGAATAACAAACATGCTGAACGGAAAACTTAAAAGTCCAGTTAACCTCTCCTTAATGTGAAAGGGATAAGAAGAAGCAGGCACAGGAGACTGCTGTTAAGTTTTGAAAAAGGCTCGTCTAACGCGTATTGTGTGTGTTTCTTGACAAAAAGTACTCATGACAAAAAAGAAAATAATAGATTGCATACTCAGGTGGTTCACTCCCTCCTTCTCAGGCGTCATCAACTTCACAAGTAAGTGAACTGGCAAGCTGCAAAACACCAGTCCTGATGGGAGGCTTCAGCCACTTGCTTCCTTTTAGCCTGCATGTCTGTATATGCAAGCAGGAGATACTCAGTTCCTGCCACTTCTCTACTTACCTACTAAATAGAAAACCTTTCCCTTCCCAGTTACAGAGTGTCTCTGCTCTTGATTCTTTGAAAACTTGACTACCTTCTTAAAACAGATTTTCCAGTTTTCACTGAACAAAGGCAAGGGCTCAAATCAATCTGGGTGGAATAACTTAGAAATATTTCTGTAGGAAAAATACAAGTACTTCCTACATTATAAGCTCTGTTTGCAGGTAAAGTATTACTGTGCTTTAAACAGGTATTTCAGTTTTGACTATGAAACTGCATTCCCTTGAGAGGTATTTTCACAGTTCAGTTACTGTTACTCCAATGTGAAAAAGCTAAGTCCAATATAATAAAAATTACCCTTGCATAGAATTTGAAGGAATGCTTTGTCATGCACATAAATTAGTAATGCTAATAGGATAACAATATTCAGCAACAGTAGACAACTTGAAAAATTTTACATAGTAAAATTTACATTAACACTACTAACTTCGTATTTTTAAGAACCTAGGAATCAGTGACGAAGAAGTAAGCAGTCCACCTAAGGGGCTTACACTGTATATTAAGGTGCACATTCAAGTGGGCAGTTGTTTCAGAAAACTCCACTTCCTAGCCAAATCAAGTGCAAAATCTCACTAATACTAGTGAGGTAAAAAGAATGCCGAAAGCGCATGCACTGTATTTTGCATGCTGAATAATAAAGAGGCAAACAAATGCTTATTTCTGTGGAGTGTTGCGGACTACTTTTCTGTGTGAACAAGAACAGCTTCTAAACACACACACACACAAAGAGAAACGTTTACCCATTTATACTATTTGTGCCCTTAAAATTCACCCAATATTCAGTTAATCCAGAAACAAGCTCTCAGGGCCCATACTTAATCAGCAGAGTTATTGCTAAAAAAGCATTTTGACTCACTAATTAGAAAAAACCATGATCACACCTTAAATTTTAATTTTTTTTTCTAATCTTTTAAACATCTAAATTTCTTATGGGGTTCAGAGTGCAAGTACCATGGAGACCTTACACTGCAAAAGAATCCCGCAGGGTCTAACAAAGACATAAGGAGGGCCATGACCCTGATATACATAATGCAAATAATGGCAAAGGTACACTTTGTAGAAGTATTTTCTGTTTAAGAATCTGATTAACCTTTATTAATTAGGTACTGGATAGAGAGGAATTACCATTCAACTTCCTAGTAACTTGCTGTGTTGATTTTACAGTGATATGATGAAATTTTTAGGAGCTCTAAATGCAATACTGGTTTTGGATTTTGTTTTGATTGGTATGGCTCTTTAGGCATACTGGTAAACATTCACTTAGAAACCACAGCCTCTACAGACATAATTACCTTGTTACCAGGTTCCTAATTACAGCTGAAATTAATGGTATCATAAAAGACTTTGAAATAATTAAAAATATAAAATATATTAATTATATAGCATTTGGGTAAATATTACAATTACTGACACGTAAGCAAATAAACACAGTAAGAATTATTCCACCTACAACACACTCTGTGGTCCAGGGTCACAGCTCAACACCACAAACCGTCCTGTCAACATTTCTCAGACTTTACTGGCTTCAGGTACATATGAACAATTTTTAAAGAGGGGCTGGAGGGGATGTGCGGATGAGGGCACAGAAGGATAGAATACAATTTCTCTCTATTTTGCAATATATCAGATAACCAAACCACACAAGTTTTCCCTAATGCTTAAGAACACAATCAGAATACAATAAATTCTAGAAATTCATATGAGAGATGAATTCGGCCTTTTGTGCTGTGTACTTGTGGGTTTAGGTAAAAACATTTTGAGCATATGCCATATTATAAAGGTAACATTAAGTTCTGCAAGATCTTTTCTACAAAAAGATGAGTTTCTCTTCTCTGTTGCTGAATTATCCCAGGTAACAACTGAAGAATGGATGAGAACAGACACAGTTGTAATCCAGAACAGAAACTCCCAGGTTATCATGTTATTCTGGCCTTTTTATTATACCATCTATATATAGGAATTCCCTGTACTTACAAATCAATTTTAGTGAAATGAATTATCACCTCTTTACTGAATGATATACGTGTAACTCCTTATTACCCCAAATGTAGGTAGACTATAGCCATAGGTTTATTAAGAAATAAAATAATTAAAAATTCCCTACCTCTACCAAAGCATACTTCTGCAGTAATTTTTCCCTGTGGCCTTAATTCACACATTTCAAGCACTTTATAGCCACTGTGTTGCTGCTTTCCTTGATTCACATTTGCATTCAAGCACTTTATAGCCACTGAATCACAACTTTCCTTTACATCTTCGTATTTCCAATGAATGCTTGCAGTTGAATCTCTGTACTTGCAGGAGCACAAAAGCATATTCATTTGTAAAACAGAAAACTGTTTTCAAAGATGATTTTAAGCTCTACGGAATTTTAAAAGTAGTTAAGCATACAAGATATCACAGGTAAACTGGATGTGCATTTTGAGTAATCTGTGAGACAACCTTTCTCAGACAAAACTGGAGCGCAGATGAAGAATCTAAACATAATAGAAAATGGTTATCACTCCTAAATCCCTCACTGATAGAGTAAAACTCTAGTAGGCAGATCAGTGCATAGTGCTCACAAATTCCAGCCTTCCATTTTGTCCAACGTGTGAAAAGGTAAACTAAAACTGAAGTTTTTTACAAAGATCTGCATGTTGCTTTGCTTATGCTGTAGGGATTAAGTCAACCAAGCTTTAGTAGATCCCAAAGTTTTAACAACTATGAAAGACAACATCTAGCTCTTCTTGGACTCTGGAGTTTTCTCTGATTTCAACAGTCCAATGGCTTCCTCGGAGCTTGTGTCTCACTGAAAGTCAAAGGAAGAACCTGAAGTAACCAACCGTTTCTATAAAAAAAGACTAGTTCTCCAAAGTCAGGTAGGTCTTGTGAAGTACAATAATGTGAAGTACAGCAATACCTTTTAAAACCAGAACACAGACCCTTAACTGAGGAAAACCGGGCTAACTCAAATTGAGTCCTAGCATCTTACATTTATGTATAGTCCAACACTGCTCTTTAATCATAGAATGGTTAGAATTGGAAGGGACCTCAAAGATCACCTAGTTCCAACCCCCCTGCCATGGACAGGGATATCTGCTAATGTCCCTGCCATTAGGGGAACCAGGTTGCTAAAAGCCTCTCCAGCCTGACCTTGAACACTTCCAGAGATGGGATATCCACAACTCTAAGCCTTCAAGGTCAGTCCTCTCCGTACCTTGGGAACACAGCAGTAAAAAGCATCCACGTACTAGAAACAGAAATAGCCTAGCTACCTGCCTAAAGCAGATGTGTATAATAATGGAGTCCCTGTGCAAGACCAATGTTTCTTCCCTCGTGTAAAATTGAAGGTGGAACTCACTTGCTTACAGTCATCCTCTTAGCATGAAGAGTTTTTTGGCGTAAACAGTAATCCAAATGTTAAGTAACACCCTCTGAAGCCACCATTTATTACCCGCCTCTGTAAAGGACATCTAACACCGTAAAAAACCAGCATTAATTATGTATATAAATTACTACACAAAGGACACGCAGTTAATTTTAATCATTAATTAATTGTTTGCTGTTTTCGTTACAAAAACTCAAGGCTTAATTAAGTACCACAGGAATAGTCTTTCATGTTTTCTGACAGAACTGTCGTAGATATAACTGTTCAGAGACTTTCTTCCTCCTCCCAATTAGGCTTATGTCCTCTACAGTCATCCTACCCATTTGAAGCACTATAACAAAGCATATTAAGAAACACCACATGAAGATATGCATGACAGATCTAGCTACCTGCAGCTTACCGCACAGCCCCGGAGCTCTTCCCTTAAAGCCTCCCAGATTCCTACTGAGTACTCACTAAACAAGGGAACACTGTAACACTATGTTGCACATAGTAGAACTGTATATCTTATTTTCCAGCTTCTCTAAAATTTTCAGAGATTATCAGAGTCTTATATGGCCTAAGACTGCTGCTACTGTTAAAATCAATTAACTCTGGAGAACTACACACTGCCAGAATC
Organism: Loriculus beryllinus; assembly: GCA_039877255.1. Classification (NCBI taxonomy): domain Eukaryota; kingdom Metazoa; phylum Chordata; class Aves; order Psittaciformes; family Psittacidae; genus Loriculus; species Loriculus beryllinus. Next base: position 10,800 of record JBCJKH010028325.1, on the reverse strand, counting down.
TGCTCAGGTAATTTATTAAAAGGTGTTGCAACTTATTTTGCTAAAGCGAAGAGGATAAAACTGTGCAAATAGCTATACGTGAAGAACAGCTCCAAGAACAGAAGCAATAATTGATTTAAAATAAAACAGTGAGGCACTGTTAAACCAAGGTCAGAGTGTGTGCCCATGCATGACAACAGTTACGCTCCACCAGTTTTTAGAACAATATACTTAAGCTCATACAATCTGTCAGACAAGCAGTATGGTAAAACCTTAGCTAAAACTTTTGCCTTCTCCCTACAAACTCCACATAAGCACGCTTCACTGTTTTGCTAGGATTCAGCTTTTCCACACACCAGTTGTCAAGGAAAATCCTTCAAGTGCATCTAAATTCTCTCTTACAACACAGATGATAAAAACAGACACATGCAAAACAGAGTGAATTATTTCTTATTTCAGGATATTATTATTTATGTTATATTTTATTATTTAATAACAGTAGCATTCATTATAAGCATATCTAAACAGTGGATGTCAAAGATTATGGGGAACAAATAAAAATGATTTCTACCTCAAAGAGGCCACTAAGCCAAAAGCACATTAACTGAGTCTTGAATGAACAATGAGCTGAGAGTGTGTTTTCCTGTTGTACATGGATACAGGTGAGGAATTTACACTACTCAGATACAAGTCTTCATCGTTAGCCATGGAAGAGTGCTGATGTTTCTTACCCTTTAATACATTCTTCTGGGACCTCCACCTTTGTGAGATATGCAGGCGTCTAAAGTTTTCTTCAATCATGAAATGATCAACTGAGTTCTGTTGTTATATATTTTCCATGCAAATGTGGAACACTTTGGGAAATACACTTCATTTAATAACAGCAAGGCTGAGGAGAACAAGTTATCTTTTGAGAACTATATAAGCACCAAAACCAAACTTTTGAAATTGGCACTATTAACGTTTATATTTAGGTACCTTGTAAGCACTCATGGATGGTCAAACATAGAAAAGCAAAGGCTAAGTGGGGATCTGAAAGTCAAAGCGCAAATTTAACTGATCAAAGCCCAAGCATTCACTGTCTTTGAGAGTTCTGTTTAAACACCGAAAGATATAAAAGTATTTGTGTTATTTTGGGGACTGCTGTATATGTTTATTGAGAGCACCATCTCAGCAGGACTACGTATGGAAGTGTTGCACGAGGCCCACCATTTATTCTCAAAATTATTCTAGAGAAAATATGCTCCACTTATTACTATAACCTCTTTTCCCTCATGGAAACATCAGAATGCTTAATGTAGCCTCTGGGCTTCTTTTTAGCTAATGAACCATTGCTAATAAAAATCAAATGCACCTCACAGTTCTGTTGATTGAAAAAAACCTGTTGATTATGACCATAGAGAAAAACTGTCAATTTCCTTCTTTTTATATTATTTCTTCCACAAATGAAGTGAAAGATGAAACAAAATTTTAAGTCTGGACCTTTAGCTTAGTATGGAAGTGAGCAGATTAGAATGACAATTATGTAACAGACGCTAACCTACTGAATAAAATGGTATTTACCTGGCCATTTTCCATACTGCTTCACAGAAACCATGAATGAAAACATATACGGCAATATTTGCCTCCATTAAGCTTAAAGAGTCTGTTACAGGCAATCATTAAAAAATTTATTTTGTTTAAGAATCAGGGTCACAAAGGTAGGAAACATAACAGTGCAAATCCAGGCACATCTGTTCACTCATCTCACTGTCTATTTTTCCTCTGCATCACCTCAGGCATCACCCAGCTCTATGAATGATAGATACAAATCAAAATAAGGAAAAAGCTGAAACACCGAAAACTCTCAAGGCAACTGCCACAGCCTCATAACTGAAGTAATGGAAAGCTGATAGAAAACACACCATAAAAAACATCCTGTACTGACAGGAAAAAAGAAGAAGAAAAACAAACAAAATTGAATACACTAGATGAGTTAACTAGCTCTTTTCATCTGTAACTTCAGTGATATCCAACCCTACTAGGTGATCTGAATGCTACCAGTGAAGTGATTAGCAATGAAAGAAGTAAAGCTGTCATGTAAAATTTCAGCAGTAAATGTTAGGGTCATTTGCCTACAGCTGTCACCAGGCAGTTTATACTTGTAGGAGCAATGATGACAAATTCTTTAAAAAAAATAAAAATAAAAAATAAAAATATTGGCTTTCACTGCAGATATTCGAAAATAGCCAAGTAAAATGAGGCTTGCTAAGCACAGCTGGAGATTGAGTTCCTCTCATGTTTAGCAAGTCATCTCTATAGCCGTTGAACTTAGCAACTTAATTTGCTTTGAATTAAAAAATTAAAATTAATGGCAGCAAAAGAAAACAATTTTCAGCTCAATTTCAGCATAATGAACAGGAGCTGTAAACATAAACAACAGAAGTAGCCTGCATTTTAAGATTACATAGTGAATTCAATTCTCCAGCAGTTCTTCAAATGGAATTCCCATTTCAGTCAATTATAAACTGTTTATTCTGTTGCATTTTGAGCCTTCAACCACCACTGGGTTTAATTAGACAAATAAGCAACAGTTTGATTAATCAAGTGCACATGCAAAAGCCACTGAAAAATCAGGATCAAGGAAACCTTTCCAGCAACTTCCAAGAGGCTTTGTGATCAGGCTCTACAAGACCACATCAATAACGGTCTACCAGAAAAATAAAAGACAAACATGAAAACTGAGATTCTGCAGATACAGATTTGCTTGTGTGTGACTACAGCTTTACCACAGAACCTAAGAGGTATCTAGCACTTCTCAAATATAACCCAGTTGCATTTGCAAGCAAAATAGTGATTGAGCCCTTATATCTCTTTTAAAAAACCAAGATAGAATCCACAAAAAAACATGTAGGATTCATGTTAGCAGTTATCTACACCTGGGTTAGTTGTTTAAACTCCTTCTTAGTCTACACAGAGAAATGGTAACATCCAAGGCATGTCTCATGACAAGCAGCGGTGCTCACAGGCCACAGAGTGTAGAAGAGTCCTTGATGGTTCAAATGTAGATTTGGGCAATATGAATTTCAGCCCTTGGCAGTGACAGACAGAAAAAGGAAGAGAGAGTGATCAGGTGTCAAATTAACAGCTTGAAGTTACCTGCACTCATGCTGTGAGGACACTAGGAGACACTGCAGGAAAAACTGATGCCTTTTGTTGTGTCAACATAGACACGCAAAGCACCTGCTATTAATACTAACAAAGGACTACAAGTCATGAGGACTTAGCTTCTGCCTGGAACAAACCAAAGACTGAGTCAACAGCACCAATAGCTTGCTTGGAATAGCTTGTAAGATCACCACTATTAATCTGCCCAGGCAGAAAAACATATGAACTACATCTTAAGGTAAATTGCCATTGACCTTGATTTGTCTTAAAATGCCAAGTTCTAAACTGCAAAGTCTCAGGAACTGATTCATTAACATCATAGGCAAGGGGGCACAGGCTTACCAACAGGACAGCTCTCAATATTAACTATATCATTGAGTAGAAAAATGATTCTAGGTGTCTGGCAATAGTAAAACACATACAGAAAGAAAGGCATGTTTCCATGCCCTTCAAATATGGGAAATTCCTGCAAGTCATAAGCACAACCAAGGCAAACCTTACACGGGTAGATACATGAAGAGAAGCCAAAATCCAGTGTCTCTAGTAGAACCAAGATTGAAATTAACCACTGATAAAAAAAACCCCACTCAGATATAGTTTTAAAATGCTGAATACAACTCATGGTGTAAGAGGGACAGAGAAAAAAAATGAAAAAAAATATTAAAAAAAAAGGGAAAACACCCTCTCAAAATTACAGTTCACCTAAATGACTACTTATGACAATGACATGAAACTAGAATGAATCAAAAACTATTCATTCAATAATAATGTTTCATATGAATACAATTACGCTACATTCATATATCAATAATTGACAACACTTACTTCTTCCAGCTAAGTAACTTTAAATAACTTCATATGAAATGCAATGAATGTAGGTTACTATGGTGATCAGTGTGATTCAGGAATAAGTGGTTCATATTTTAAACAAACACGTTTGATTCTTCAACCTGAGGCTCAGAAAACATTTAGTAGCCACTTTGAAATTCAGTTTTCCTGCTTAAAGTCCATGACATGCTGAGAAAACTATGACCTCCTCAAAGCAAATAATGCATTAAAATAATCAGTACACAATGCTGAATTATGTGTAAAAACATATCATTCTGTCATTGATTTCTGTTGAGTGATAATATTTGAAACTTCTCACAGAAAGTTTCACACAATTTGCCTGTGCATTGATGTGACTGCATTTAACTGATAAGTTTTCAGGTATGCTGTTCCCATCACAACATAAATTGTGTTAGGTCCAACCACTATTTAGATGAAAAACCACTGGAAGACCAGGAAACTCCTGTGATCTGGGGATTGGTTCTGTTTCTTCAAGAGCAGCACTGGCTCCCTGTCCTGATACTCTGCAAGGCAACAATGTGCTTCCACACTTAAAGCGTAGAAAGACTGATACTTAGTTCATTAAGACTACTGATTTTTTCCAGAACTAAAGTGATTTATACTGGCTTATAAAAATCCATTTTTGATGGCTAGATGAAAGACATCAAAATATTTTTCACACGAGCAGGAATGGTCAACTACGTGTTCTTTCCAAATGTCTGTATTCTCCTCTAGTTTTCAAATAAACTGTTTTTCCACTTCTACAAATAAACAAATGTTATCAACATCATGATTAGTAATTTCTGTAGCAGAAGCATCTAAACTCTCAATATTGCTGGAGGCCAAGAAATAGCACAGAGAAGAACTCTATAGCCACAGGATCCACGAAGTCACAAAACCAGGCAATCTACAACTGGGTACAGGATGCACTGGTAAGTGTTGATGATGAACAAGGCTCAGTTTGGTCTTTTTGGTGGTTTGCAGAGGTGTTTTTCTCTCCTTGTAGTCTGCTTTCCAAATTGGATTTTAAACTGAGAATACTATTAGAGGTATAACTCCATTAATATTGCTTGCGATGTCATAAAATGTTTTGAGATTCTACAAGATGAGAAGCTTCAGTTAAAATATGGAAGCACGTACAAAATAAATGCATGTGAAAATATAAATATATACATTTTATATAAATTAACTAAATATATTTTACATGTTAGTACAATCTGCCTGATAAAAGCACACCTACAGATCTGCCAGAGGCAGAACGAAAGCACAGAGAACACGAGCCCTTGGACCAGCCCCTTATACAGTCCAGGCTCATCATCACAGCCAGCTGATGGAGCTCTTGATGATCCTCATTCCTGATACTCCAGATCAGAACCTCCCATTTGCTTCTCTTCACTGTCAATCACAACACTGAGCTCCCTGTAGAGCATTTTGTTTCATCACTGTCAATTTTAAAGCTATTGACTTTCTGTTTTGCTAAGAGTAAACATCACTTGCAAAATAACAGCAAAAAAAAAGTATAACAAAGCATCTCTCAAACAATCCAGTTGATATCAGAATCATATTTCCAAAACACTTACTGTAAGTTACTAACTGCAGGATATATTACAGCACTTGGAATCACAGTAGATAAATACCTTTGAGGTAAAGAATGCATCCCAGGAGGATTCTTATATGAGATAAAGGCTGATGAGCAAATAAAACACATTATCTTGCAAAGGATTATACAGAAAATCTGTGGCACAGATAGAAACGGATCTCTAATTTCCTGAATTGAGACTAAACACTTTTCCTGTAAACAGTATGATTTATTTCTGCTTGTCCAGAGTAGGGCTGTAATTTCATTACAGTTTCTGGGAAGACCATAAAGCATACCAGAAAAGAAACTGTTCTGAATGCAAAAGACTAACCTAAATAGAAAGTGCTAGTTTAATTTAGGATATTTATCAAATAAAACTAGTTAAAAAAATATATTCATTCTTATTTATTCATGTTTACATAGCCTCTACCTGTATCCAGATAAAAAATAAAACAAAAATTGAAACTAACAAAAATATTTCTCCCTTTCCACCTACTCTTTAATTTTTTCCTCCTCAAAACCCAGAAATCCAACAACTAAACCTACAACAAGCATAATTACTGACTTCTGAACCAGAGGTACTACAGGGAATCCACAAATCTGCACAATACCCTTGAATCTATTAGAAGCTCTTAGAATAGAATAGCTAATGAAGTTATTAGAATCTCTCTGAATTATGTGAAAGATATACGAGATCTCACATTACTAGACAGTTCCCTGCTGGGTATAAATATCAAGAGGAACATGAATCAAATGTCACTTTCCAAAGTCACTGGAAGGGAATTCTTTCATCTGACTCAATAGTTGCCTATTCAAAATTACAGTACTTGACTAAATTAAAACTTCCAATGATATTTTACATCCATTTGTTTTAGTGTACATAACACACTATATCTCGAAGGAAACCAGCAAGCCTACACTAGAAGATATGAATCTGTGAAATTCAGGTTATCCTTGCCCCTACACAGTTCCATTAGAGCTGTATCAACTCTAGCATCATAAAGCACCAAACAAAAGGACAAGAAGGACAGCCTGATACAAAAACAAAATTAATCTGTTTTACATTTTAAAACTGAAGCAAATTAGATCTTTAGCAAACAGTTGGCTGCAGATATTTTCAAAAACAAAGCACAATTCTGCATTCATTTGGAAACTGAAACCAAGTTCTTAATACAAATATTTCTCCAAAGTAGATCTGCTCTTAAAATTATATGGAGAATACAAAACATTTGTTGTTGTTCTCAAAGCCAATATGCATCTAAGAAAGTTTATCACTATATTACTGATGCAAGATTTCATTTTACCAAAAACGTTGGAAAAGACAAACCATTTCACGTAAATAATATATTGAACATTAGATTCCCTTCCAAAGTACTCTCCAGATACTCAGCAAGTGCTACTGGGCATGACAAGATCCCTAGAAGACAACCACAAAACCCATTTGCTACATTAACAAGAAGAGAAAGCTTGTTCCTTGAAAATGAGTGAAGTTCAAGACTACACTTCTTCATTAGAAACTGAGTAACTGCCACAGTGGTTCACAAGAACTCCCTTTTTTAAAACACCTCCTGTGTCACCTCCAGAATATGTGAACCGCTCTTAGTCTCATTCTCAGGGGACAAACTGTAGAAGTAGCAATCAGCAATGACCTGGCAGCAGTGCATTGCTACAACCTCGAGAATTTAGAAAATAAATGAGGTTTAAGTATTTCCAGCATACAAGAAGTCTTGTTTCCTGTTTTCTTACACAAACATACTTAAATCTTCTCAGGATAGTACATGATAATTTTTCAAAACGTGTACCAGTTAAGGAAAAGGGGTTTTTTGGGAAGAAAAAAAAAAAAAAAAAAAAAAACCGAACAAGAATATACCACAGAAAAAGTCCAAAGCTGTACAATAAATACAGTGCAATACTCCCTATGGTATTTGCTATGGAAAATGCAACCAGACCCTTTTAAGCTACTACATTAAATTCTAAGGTGAAGGACTGAAAAACACTCCCCAGAAAAAAAAGTTTCTAAATCCTATCCTCTGCTCAGACAGCACAGTAACTATTATTTTAAAAACAGGTACACTGAAAGGCATACGAACTTGTTAGCTTATTCTTGCAGTCTGACCAGCTGTACGACACCAAATGATGCATACGAATAGCAAAGCAAAAAAACCAAATCAAACCAAATAAACAAAACAAAACTGAGAAAACCAAGTCTAAGTATGGAAATCTGCACCAGCACATTGCTGACAACCTAAAGAACAATGGCTTCATGTATCTTTTCCTCCTATAAGTAGACTATACTTAACGTGCTTTATTTTTGCATCCATACATATCCTGTATACTCAACTGCATCAGATGAAAAAACCACAAACAGTATTATGTTTTTTATTAAACCGTAACATCTTACACTTGCAGAGTGAGCGCTCCATAACTCCATAAAACCATTTTAATCAGTGTGTGATACCTCCATAAGTGATTTGATTACTTGGTATGTAACGAGAACTGTAAGGACTAGAGGTTAAAGCACTTAACAGCACAGACCACTTACTCTGGTAGACAAGTATCATTAAAACTCAGTACACCCAACCTCCACCTGTTGAGACAAAACTGCTTTTCCAGAAACTGTGATTAGATTCCACATCAACACAAGCTCTTTCAAAATAAACTCATTTAAATCTTTTACTGGGTTTTGACTCATTTTTCCCACTGGAGGTATTCCAGATGTTCATATAGGTCATGTCAGAGATGGAAAATCTGTAAAAATCCTGTGCTCAAAATAATCTTTTGAAAATTCAAGTAGAGCATGCAGAGAAGAAAACAAGAGTAACAGTTTTAGTCACCTACTGGGACAATTTATTGGAAAATACATGCTCAAAAAGTTCAGAAATAAAACTGAGACCATAGTCTTTGGTTTAGATAAGAAAAAAAACCAAATATCCCTGTTAAGAATTCCCTACTTAGATTAATTTAGTTAAGTAGGAATCTAGATACGTGCTGACAAAACTTCTCTTCAGGAGAAAACAGATCATAGCACTTCCTAGGCTGACTTGAGACAATTCCAGTAGAAATTACTAGAAAAATAATTGACATTGGGCTCAACAATTTCTTCTGTTAGATGCAGAATAATCAGACAATACCTTTTTGAAAAAGAAAAGAAAATAATTTATTTACAAGAGACAGTGAGGGACCTACTCCTAATTCATTCTTCCTTAATTAATGAACCAATTGCACAACAATTCTTAAACAGGAGTCTAGATGGTTAAAAGACAGGCAGAGATTTTAAATGAACCTCATCTAAATGAACCTTGATTAATCTATTTTTGCTGTGGGTTTTCTTCCCTTTTCTACATACCTGTTTTCAAGGTCTCCTCAGACTACTGAAAAATCGCAGTTAAATAATTTTTTGTTTAAATAAAGTATTCATTGGGAGTAAAGTCTTCATATTAACTATTTCCACACTGCTTGGATGATTAAGACTGAGGCAGGAATGACGCCCTCACTGGTTTGGGAAAAAAACAGAGTTTGCATGGACTAAGCTTCACTAGAGTACCTTTTGAAGGATTTTTTTCTTTGAAAAGATATTAACATTAATTTAACTGAAACAAGCATACTGTGCTTTGCTACCAACTCTCATTTTCTTTGCAATAGAAACAAACATTTTTGTGGTATCTTCAGATCTTTTGCTTTCATGTCAATGCCTAAAAAACACATGAAATTAAACAGCCAGACAGTATCCCCAAATTTATTTTATGAAAAGTAATCATTACTCATTTAATACTATGACCTATTAGTACTATTAGTACTATTAGTACTACAATTCAGAATAAATGAGTCCATACCTCAGCTATCTGTAGGTATACACTTCCACAGCTGGGCTACACAGTTTAGTCTACTACCATATCTGTTAGCAATTCTGTACTTAAATATAGCCACAATAAGCTATATTCAGCACATATGCTTTATATATATGTTTTATATATATTATATACAAGGATATGCTACATAGTTTTTAGCCACAATATAATTATATTTAATGCAAATGACGGCAACTGAAGAGCTATAAAAACTCAGTCTCAGAGGGGACATCATATGAACCATGTTGAAGCTCACAGGACCAAGGTCACTTACAAATGAGCTTAAATCTGAAGTGTATGATCCCACTGTCTTAAGTGGGGATAGTTACGTGCCTTAGGCTAAATAAGAGCTTAATGCTCCTCCGAGATGCTTTCACAGCAAATTCTTGAAGCACTGAACAACTGCTGCTTCCCAAAGCAAAGATGTCTAAATAATCTTTGATATACTAGTAACGTATTTCCCCACAAACTAGTGAACATGCATATATACAAATGAGTAAGGACACAGAAGAGATCTGAATCTATAATGAACTTTAAAAAAGAAATCAAAGGGATAAGCAGTAAACGTGAAACACGCTGAGTCATCCTTGATACAGACAGGGATTTGAATAGAACAGTAAAGGCAGGGACCTACATCCTAATGATACCAAAATTTCAAATATATTTTTGGAGCAATAAACATAGGGCAAATTCATCCCCACACATAATTAGAAAGTCGGCCAATCTCTAAGGAGATCTGCCGACTCCAGTATGCCTAGCCTATCACTTATAAATACAACTAGTGTTATTAAATAATAACAGCAGTTATATTCTACAACATAAGATACAATATAGTCTACTGGGAGGCAGCATTCTCCACTGCTGTAGTAGTAAAATCTGTCTTGGCTGTGTGGACTTTAAAGCTTGGACACAAGCATCTTTGACCTACAGTTTCAATATATGCTCTCACCTGAACAGTTACCTGAAATCAAGAAGTAACTGAAGGTAGAAAATATGCAGTCTGTCCATATTGTTCAAGCCTCATATATTGAGGTACAAGAATGTAAAGCAGAAGGAAGCCCATCAAAATAAAGTTTTTAATAGGAGGCAAGCAGAACTAGGTCAAGAGAAGGAATAAAGATGAGTAAGTAAGGGTTTTTTTGCACAACACTTCTAAAATAAGCTGAACTTGCAAAAGAAGTAACTGATTTTATAGGGTAGAGTTGCAATCATAATAAATCCAAATGTCATCTACAATAACATAGGTTCCTGCAACTTCCAAGAAAGTACAGAAAGCTTGTCAGGAAAGAAGAGAGAAACGACATTCTAAATGTGACTGGGGGAGTGAGGGGGTGGGAGTGACCAAAACGACCTCATTTGTATTTAAGTAGAAAGTCATAGAACTGAAAGTATCTTTTACTTACAGTTACAAAATCTGGG